>MQRK01104097.1:0-18005 GCA_001938485.1 Girardia tigrina
TTTCATTAGATTCAAATAATCAATCAAATAACATATCAATCCCATCTGGGTAGGAGAGTCACAAATCTAAACAGCATACAAACAACAAACTTACAACATTCACAATTATCCCTCACAGCTATGTTAAAAAGTTGCTTTATGCCATCGTTATCAAGATCATGCAAACGGAAAGCTGTGTTCCAGCAAGATGGAGCACCTACCCATTATTCACTGATTGTGAGACAATTTCTGGATGAAGCGTTTCCGTTGTGGCTGGGACGATGTGGTCCATATGTATGGTCGACCAGGTCACCTGATTTGACACCACTCGATTTTTTTGTGTAGGGGTATTTGAAGAATGAAGTGTACAAGAGAAAACCAGAAACAATTCAGCAACTTGACGATTTTATTTGTCAAGAAGCGGCAAAAATAGATGGTGAAATGTGCCCAAATGCCATTAAGTATTGATGTCGATGGTTATTCTGTTGAATATTATTAAATATCAAATGCTTGTTTGTTACTTAAAACCATTTTTTCATGTTTTGCCAAAAAAAAGTTATTACAGTTTAAAACCCGGTAATTATTTTGTGATCTGTATATATATATATATATATATATATATATATATATATTATAATGTTTACATATATCATCATCAGCAATTTTCGGATGTTTAGTATTTGAATATTGAATTGTTTGAATAATACAATTTTAAAAGATACATTTACTCTAAAAGGTAACGAAGAAATTAATTATTATTATTTACCCGTCAATTAACATTCAGAATGGGCAAAGTAAGGTTATTTCAATACTTAAAATTTTTAATTAAAATATTTTTGCCATTATTACCCAATAATACTTTAATAAATAATAATAATTAATTTCTTCGTTACCTTTTAGAGTAAATGTATATTTAATCCCTAATATTTAAAGTTAATGTATCTATTAAAATTGTTTTCAAATTGCTGATGATGATGTATATAAACATCGAAACATGTCCAATAATTATATAAAAAAGCTTTAATCAAATTATATTTTCGAAATACTAAACTTGCGTTCACAAGACTCAATAATATATATATATATATATATATATATATATATATATATATATATATATATGTGTGTGTGTGTGTGTGTGTTTTACTTTTTTTAAATATTAAAATATTTATTTATACAAATATACTCAATCAAACTCGAACATATTGTCATCTGAAATTTTAGAAATCTCATTAGCCTGCTGCCTTATTGTTTGTTTGCGTTACAATTTTTTATAAGGATAAGAGTTGATATCTTCCTTTATTAATTTCAAGATTTTACAAAGACATGAAACAGATTTTATGGATCCTCTTTCTTCCAATTTCTAAGAAAGATCTTTTAATAAGACCATGGGATTTATATACAATTCATATGATATGATTTCTTTCTCCCTCTCAAAGTTTTTTTCTCCCCAGCTTTTTCTTCTCATTTGCTGGAACATAGGATAATCCATTTTCAAAATCACCTCTTCTATACAGATTCATAAGCTTCTGAACCGCAGTTTTTGATAAATTCAAGCTCAACATTATTTCCTTTTGTTTTTTTTCTGGGTTCAGAAAATATAAGAAGCTGTCGACTGTCTCCTGTGAAATATGCTTTCGTTTCTTCCTTCCGTGTCTCACAGGTGATCCAGATTCATTATTTGAAGATTCGTTATCAAAATATTTTGCATATTCATCATCATTGTAATTATTATTTAAAATTATGGTGTTTTAAAATTTTGATTAAGCTATTAAATTCAACCTTAAAATATTAAATAACCATAAAATCTTTATATTAATCAATTAAAAATAAAAACGAAAAACGAAAAAAAGGTTTTATAAAAATGAAAAACCCTGTATAATAATTATTCAGTAGTTCGCAATAAATCACATACCGTTGATCCCACCAAATCCAAATGAGCTTGGATCCATGAATATTACGTTATGGTACTGATGATGATGGATGTTCGGGCTTAACCTATATTTTTTTACTCTTGGTATTATCATAATATATTAACATTTCATCACCAGTAACAATCCGATGGAAAAAAACTTTTTCTTTTGCATCGTTGAAGCAGAAAGTCACATGTCAAAATACGCTTTTCAACATAATTTGGGTTTTAATTCGTATGGAATCAAAATTTCTTCCTTTTGCCCTTTACGTCGTTTTTTTACTGTTGAAAAAAAAACTGTTGTTGAAAAACTCTTCTGTAGTAATGCCTCCAATTTTTTATATTCAAACTTTTTTTGCTGTCCAGATTTTTCCTTGTTTTCCAAGTCGAAACCACCGCTTTTGTATCGCACAAACCATTTCCGACAAGTTTGCTCAACTAAAGCTTGGCCACCGTAACAATTTTCTAAAATTAAATGACTTTCTGTAGCAGTTTTATTCATAAGAAAATAATGTAGCGAAATTCCCAGCAAAAACACTTTATTCGGTATAAATTTAAAAATATTAAAATAATTGTAATTTGATATGTAAGCTGAGTAAGATGAGTCGTTGAATTAATACTTAATAACAGGCTGAGGCTTATGAAGTATTTTCCATATATTTGGATACTACGCCTGATCTTAGTAAGAAAAATCAACTTTTTTTTATTGTTTGATATGCTAACTCGTCTGGATAGATTACGGAGGCATTGCTGGATATGCTGTATCTTAGAAACTGCGCCGAAGTGAATATATTTATTGAGATGAGCGCTGTTCTCAAAAGGCATGAATTATCAATGACAAATATTCTCGGACAAGACTACGATGGCTGTTCCATCATGATAGGCCATTATACTGGTGTACAAGCAAAGAGTTCGCAACATTTCTCCCTCAGCATACTTCGTTCCTTGTTTTTCACATCGTTTAAATCTGGTTATCGAGGACATGTGTTGTGAAAATGTTACGACGAGGAATTTTTTTGGAGTGGTGCAAAAACTTTATGGTTTAATAGAATGTTCCACAAAGCGTCATGGTCTTTTTGAGAACTTAATAAGTTCTCAGGAGACAGTCATTCCGACATCCGGTTGTCATACTCTTCGATCTGTGAGTACCAGGCAAAGGATCAACCTTGCAGACGACTGTGGTGTGTTATTGAAACACTTCCAAATTTTTTGTCCGCATACCGCCACTGATAACAGCTGATTTATGATAAATTAGTTCCTAAAGTCAAAAGCATAAAAATGCATTACCTACGCAATCTTTCGTAAAATGCTACGAATTAATTCCAATACCTAATAATTTAAAATATTGTAGCACTTATAAGGGGATAGATAGATAAGCATTCAAATATAATTAATAAACTAATCTTTTACGTTCATTTCGTACAAATATTTTCAAGAAACATTCAAACACTAAATTTTAGTTTCAACATCAGTGAAAACTCTTATGCATTATTAACAACATCATATGAGTTTTACAACATTTATTAATATCACAAGCGCATTCACTATTTGACATTTTTCTTGATCGATATATTTCTGAGTTCATACTAATTATTTTCAATAAATGAAAAGCTGTTAATAAAAATTATTAATTATAAAGAATCTAATTGGTTAAAATTAAATCTAAAAATTTTTTAAAAGTACATATTAAATTATAATATTAAAATTTTAAATTACATTAAAAAATAAATAATACATTCAAAAATTATTTTAAATCTTTTTACTTTAAAATTAAATTAAATTATTTTTAATTAGTAGGAATCAAAGAAAATACCAATCATCCATCTGTGTAGGAGAGGCACATTCCGAATGAACATAAAACATGCACAATATCAACACACAATTCAAAACATTCCTCACATGCATTTTCGGAAGATAAATGAAAAGAAAAAATTCTTATTATTTTCGATAATTCATTATGTAATAAAAACAGCTTACATGATATGGACAGTCCATCGACAGAAAGATTCATTGTTCCACTTCTGCTTCTATTTAAATATTCTCTAGCTTCGTTGTTTTGAACTCTATCATGAGGTCGATCAGGTATGTCAAATTTTTTATTTTTGTTGCCTAAACACTGAGACATATTTCCACCATAAGTTTGACTTCGACAATTTTCTGCAGCTTCAGCCGTATTACATCGATAAGGTAACTTTGAATCATCAAAATCACTGTAATATTTGTTATTATGCATTAACATTTCTGCTCCAACTCCCTGATTTTAAAAAATGAATATCATCCAAATCAAACACTTACTCTTGCACGAAGAGCATATTCAACACCTTCAAATTTTGCACGAATTTTTGGGCTATTTGGAGCAGTTGATGAAATTTTATTATTTTTTGATGAGGTTGTAAACCATTCAACTGCATGACTTGCCCTCAAGTTTTTACAATTGGATATGGCTTCTATTCCAATGCATTTATTTATAGGACGACTTTGTTCACTGGTTTTTGGCTGATTATGAACAAACCAATCATGCGAACGTTGCTGCCAATTACTTTCAGCTATTTCCTTAAATAAATATGTTTGTCATAGATCGAAAATTTCTAAAATCAATATTTCTGACGGAAAATTTTCTTTTATTATATATATTATCTTTTTATATGCAAGGGATAAAAATAAGATGACGCGTTTCGAGAAAACAATCTCATCATCAGGTCAATTCACACCATCTACTTAACTAACACACTATACGGAAACATATAATAATTAAAAAACATTTTACCAATAAAAACTTGGATTAAAATTAATTAATTTTATTTTTCTGAAAAATTAAGCAAAATGCATTAAACGCAATCAATTCTATTGTTAAAAAGTTAATCATTTGCAGCTATCATTTTGTCAATTTACAATCCATATCTGCCAATGATTAGTTCCCGAGAATGGAGTCTGGTCCTGTTAATCACACTTTGAAAAGTGAAATTATATGACAATCTTAGCTGTGCCTCTTTCTTTAACTGCTCTGGCAAGTTGTGAATGAACAACCTTGCAAAAAATGCATCGATCTGATCATGGTCTCCTATCACAGTCTTGGTTTAGTTTTTTTTATTTCCGTCTCTAAAGCATCCGATCGGTTTACCGGGAGAATTTTCTTTTGAATAAACAGTAACTACACATCACATTTGCTAAAACCGAACACTTAATGCATAATTAGCTTGGTATTTCTTTGAAAATCCGACGATAATCACTTCCACGGGTCATATACCGATCCATCTAAGATTATAACTAAAATTTTGACTTCTTTTCTTCTAAACCATCTAGCTCAATGCTAAATTTAAATTTATCGATCCAGCATTCGACATTCTCTCCAACATCAAATTTCTTAAGATTCTTGGTAGCTTCCATTATAACGATATTTTGCTACAAATTGATAATAAATACTAAATGAAAATAAGTTTTTTAATAGACAGCTATTAATTATTGCAATATTCCTTTTACTTACACAAATATAACATGCAATATTTAATATTTAATAAATAATATAATGGTTCAAAACAGTTCTTATAATTATTTTGATTTTTTGGATTAAGAAAAGATATTAATGAATCAGTTGGAATAAATTCGATATCGGTGGTTTGGATAAAATAGCATAATTTCTGTTGGTGAGCCAAAATAGTAGGGCAAAAATGGGCATTCGGCCCACAACATCCCGGGGGTCACCCGTTACCATGGCAACGGTTCCTGCTCACTTGGAAACGCTTCCGGTACCATAGCAACGGGCACAATTACCCAAAAACGCTTCTGATTGGTCAGTAATCCCATAGCAACGGTTGCGATCACCATAGCAACGGTTCCGAACACCCTAGCTTAGGCAGCAACGGTTCCGATCACCCGAACAACGGTAACCAAGGTCTTAGTTACTATAGCAACGGTAACCAAAGGACATTTTTCATTAGCAACGGATACAGTGATTCAAGGTGATTCATGGTAACGGTTACCGTATCCATAGCAACCGTGACCATTTCCTTAGCAACCGAAGAAAAAAGTGCTAATCGATCGCTGCACAGTGCCAAGATGTGCTTATCGATATTTTTTAAGTGCTAATCGATAGTGCACATTGTGCTGCACATTTTTAATGTGCTAGAACAGTGCTTTTTATGTTGCACATGTGAAAAGTGCAAAAATCAATACATAAAATTTTTTAAGTGTTAGTGTCAAAAATCGATATCATGGGTTTGATGCACATTTTGATTCTATATCAGAATGTAAAATTATAAATTTCATATATTTATTACTTTTTCCTATAATTAGCATAATGTGTATTTTTACACAAAATGCACATCGATTTTAGAGGTACAAGGAAGCAGAATATCAAAAAAGTGCTGATGCACTTGAATAGAAACACATATACGTACCTTTAGATTCCATGTCAAAACTTTCGAAAAAGTGCTGAAATATCGGTTTTTTCGAACATTTCTGAAATTCTCAAAAAAGTTCTTAAAAATCGATTTTATCGTATATATATGAAACCTCTATGATATATGTATGTTATTTACCTCATGAATCGCCTAATGTACCCCATCAGCAATCACAAGTACCTTAGTTACCATAACCAAGATAAATAACCTTTTATATAATATGTAAAATCTACATATAAAAACTATTAAGAATTGACATCTACTTACGTTGTGAGAGTTCATTATATCTATTTTTATATTTTTATGAAAAGTGTGCAATATGTTTACAACAATAATATAAACAAAATCGTGATATACAGTACATTAAACTATGGACAATACTACAACTTTTGTGGTTGAACCACGAATAGACATGATTATTGAAGAAAATGATGATGAAAGTGAGCAAATAGACACTTCAATTCAAGAAAGGCTTTGTGTATGCGATTATCTTGATGAGGTAGTAAAACGTGAAGAAGTTACACCACTCTTGAATTCAGACAATGAGGATGAAAGTGAACAAATAAATAGATTTGAAGCTATTTCAGAGGATGAAATTGAACAAAAGCACGATGAAATTGAGCAAATAGACGATTCAAACAAAAAAGGTCCTTATGTGTGCGATTTTCTTGGTTTACAAAGGAAGATATTACGCGTTTTTAGAATTTAGACAATGAAAATGATATTAAGAAACTTGATAATTATTAAAAGTTGTTGATAAAAGTTGTATTGTTGTGTTAATGAATATTGTTTTAAATTAGTTTTAACTTTATAAACAAACACAGGATAAAACATAGGTTAAAATGGATTTAGAAGCAGAAGTTAATCGTCTTACTAATGAAATATGTAATGGTAAAATTGATTGCATACAATTCCTTAATGAAATATCACGTTATCAACCTTTGACCAAAGAAGGTTACATAGAACTTGTTATGCGAACCATATGCATTAAAGACATTAAAACTGAAATGAGAAATAAACAGAGGAATGTTTTACTTGTGTGTAGCATTCTAACAGGCTCACTTGTAATATTATTATCAAGATTTGTACGTTAATAAATAGTTTTACATGTTATTGATGTTATAAATAATTTATGTTAAAACATATACAATGTGTGGGTAATACCAACAAATTTTGTACGTGTTATAAACAAAATGAGAACATACACATACAATTAAAAATGAATCTCAACAACAATGCTCAATTCCAGGTAGTTGAACCAAGTGGTAGTGGAAACACACATTTTCTATGTCAGTTATTGCAGAGAAATGACATGTTTAAAACGATTTAAAAACATGTTTAAACGAATTGTCATCAGGGTGGAGGAGGTGAAAGTGGACTAACTGAATATGAATTTTGTAAATTAGAAGGTGTTAAGATCATCAATGGATTTGATGAAAACTGGTCTTCACGTCTCCAAAAGGGAGATGTTATTGTAATTGATGATCTTTTCCAAGAGGAAAATAAGGAGAAAGATTTCACCAATTTATTTACAAAAATTGCCAGACATAAAGAAGTGACGGTTATATTCATAACTCAAAATCTTTTTCATCAAGGAGGAATTTAAATGTTCATTACTTGGTAATATTCAAGAATCCACGGGATAAAACTGTAGTTGATTATTTAGCTAGACAAGCGTTTCCTCAAGATAAGAAATATTTTATATATTCATTCATGGATGCAACATGTAAACCATATGGATACCTTTTCATAGACTTTACTCAAGAATGTCCTGATGATCAACGACTAAAAACAAATCTATTTCATACTAAATACATTACATTGTATAAAAAAGTTATGATGTGAATATATTAATTATGTACCTTCAAAGAAAAAACTAAAGTACAGGGTGAGTCAGAAGTCACTGGGCAGTCAAAACGACACAGGTTTTAAAAATTCAATTTATTATTACATTAAAATTGTGTACATAATCTAACGGAGTAAATGCTCAAAATGTTGGCCGCCTTCTTCAATGCATTTTGCAGTCCTTCGAACGACAGAATAGCAAGCACTTCGGCATAAATCAACACTAATTTCTGTGCAAGAATTCATTATCATTGCCACAAGTTGATCTATTGTTCCCGGCTTTTTGGCATACACTGAATTTTTTAACACACCCCAAAGAAAGAAATCAGGAAGAGTAAGGTCTGGAGAGCGAGGAGGATACTCAATGGAACCGCGGCGACCAATCCATCTGTTTGGAAATTTGTCGTTGAGCCAGTTTCGCACTACAATGCTGTGATGGGGAGATGCACCATCTTGTTGAAACCACATCTCCCCAAGCGGCCAGCTCTTCACATAGGGTATAAAATTATTGTTAAGCATTGACACGTAACTATCACCTGTCACAGAACCTTCAAAGAAAAACGGCCCTACCTAACTGGAAGCAGTGATTCCAATCCAAACTGCGACACCAACTGCGTTGACTTCTTTTTGTAGGATTTCATGAGGATTTTCATGGGCCCAGTAAACAGAATTGTGATGATTGACCTGTCCGTTAAGCTTGAAGGTTGCCTCATCACTCTAAATAATCTTCTACGGAAATGTAGCGTCCTCGTGGCAAAGTTGTTGAAAAATCTGAAAGAATTCAACTCGACGGTCATATCATCTTCATTCAAGGAGTGGAGGAAATGTGGACGGTAAGGCTTTAAATGAGCATCGTGCAGGAGCCTGACAATGGAAGTTTGAGAAATGCTAAACTCTTGTGATGCTCGTCTGGTGGATTTTCAAGGACAATTCGTAAAACTATATGTAATAATTTGCCTGTTTTCAGAGTTGCAAACAGATTTAGGTCTACCACATCTAGGAAGATCTTCACAGGAACCAGTTATTTCAAAGCGGTAAATTAGATTCGCTATTGTGTCTCTTTTAACCGCCCTACCAAATTTTTCATGGAATGGTCTACATGTTTCACTTTTGTTGTCCGTTTTTTAAAATGTTTTTATGAGAAATACGCGTTTTTCAGTTTTTAGTTTGGAATTATTTGACTCTGCCATTTTAAAGGTTTGTTAAATAATGAAATTATCGACTATAAATATGAAATTATCGATTTAAATGGACTATTTGTAAGATGTGTTCACATGATCTTCTTAGTGAGTTTACACTAAGAAATCAACCGACTGATCGATGTAAACTCATTTTTGTACACTTGAATCACTAATATAATGACTGCGGTGACTTCTGACTCACCCTGTATATGTTAAAATCAAACCAAAGAGGGTTTCTGAAACGAAATCAAAGAAGTTAGATTAAAAGAAATCAAAAAAAGTTTCTTTAAAGCAACCAAATAATCAAAAGTCTATCTATGAAACTATAGCAAAAGTAATGGCTGCACGAAAATACTTTGAGAAAATACCACAGACATGGAGAATAAACAGTGTAAACAGTTTGATATTATCGGTAGTGAAGATGGATACATTGATATGCATGACATAATGCTTACCATTAAAATAAAAGCAGTTGATGAATCAGGAAAAGACTTTAATGCTGACATTACAAAATTAAAACCAAACAATTACATCTTTCATTGCTTATTTAAAGATATGAACTTGTTTCTTAATAATACAAAGATTGAGGACAATAATGATAGTTATTATCGAAAGGCTATCATTGAGACTACATTAAGTTTAAGTTTTGATACGAAGAATACGTTTCTCAAGTCCATGGCGTATGGTGAGTCAACTGAAAGAGTCAAATGGTTGCAGAAATCAGCCTTGATGACATTATGACATTATTATTGACTTTTTTGAGCAGTCAAAATATCTCATACCAAATGTCAATATAACAATCAAGATTCATCGAAATGAAAGTAAGGTTATCTTTCAATATGAAAAGAGTGATACTGAAACAGAGATTAAGCCTCGAGTACAAAGTTATTAATACGATGTGTTCGTACAACAGAATCAGTAAGATTGGCTCATATTATGGGTCTTGATAATCAAAATGCTATATATCCCATTCGAAAAGCAAGAATTTTTCAGTTTTCAATTCCTAAAGGATCACATGGTGAATACAAGGGCAATCTGTTTAGTGATGAACGTTTACCAAAATTTGTATTGGTAACATTTCAAGATAGTAACAAAGTTAGCGGAGATTACGCATCATATTGCTCAGCATTTGATAACTGTAATATTAGCTCCCTAAGCCTATCTTGAGGAATTAATTATAGAGATTCATATAAAATTGACTTTGAAAAGAATGATTTTACTGAAGCATTTTACTGAAGTCGTGAATAAAAATATGAATAATGGAATCACTATGGATGATTTCAAAATAAAATACCCATACTTTACATTTGTCTTGGCACCTGATTTTGATATTGATCAAATACAAATGCCACGAACAGGCAATTTAAATTGGATTTAAGATTCCATACGGCATTAGATAAAGCAATTACAATAAATTAGTATATGGAGCAATATATAAGCAATTAGTATATGGAGTATTTGATAGTGAGATAAAAATACGAAAAAAAATGGAACAATTATTGTATAAACACAGTATTAGAACTGTAAACATCAATTACGAACAGAAATAATATATGAAGTAAGTTGTATCTAAACATTTTTATATTGACATATATAGTACATATCAGATTGAAAAAGCACTGCAAGGATATCCTTAATTCCGTGGAGTATATTCGTTGGACAAAGTTCCAGATTATCTAATCGATTGTAATTAATACTCAGACTGCTAATTTACCAGGAGAACACTAGACTGCAGTACATGTGACTTCAGATCTTATTCGAGTATTCGATCCACTTGGATGTGTTATCCATCAACGTTGGTGACAAAATTGGAACGAATGCAACAGCCTGTCATATATAATGATCTAATGTATCAAAATCCACTAACATTTATTTGCGGCAATTATTGTATAGACTGACTTATTATTGTTATAAACAAAGTTGCTATGTTAAATTGTTATTGTTGAAAAATGTCCATCTTCTTTATTTATTTTGAAAGATTTGTGGATAATAATGATGAGTACATGATTAAAGAGTTGTGTATAATGTCTGTGGACAATATGTTTAATCCATTACATTATGTATTTCGGTAAGTTAAATTAGTGTTGCAAATGTAATATAATGTGTAAGTGCAATTTCTAGACCTAAAATGCATTGCTGTTCAAACAAAGCACAAAGAACAAATGCTTATTTAACATTACATCATCATAAATTGACGTGGGAAGAACACAATACCAAGTTTTGTCAGGATTGTTTAATGCGAGACATTCGATCACGATGTAATTTAGCTGAAGCATTGTTCTGTGTCAAGGATAATGATGATGGACGAAAGGAAAAGTTGATAAAGTCTTTATTTCCTAATCATATTTTCCTATGTATATAAAAAAATATTACTTGTATATATCATGAACATGGTTCACATTGTGCTTATCAAAGGTGTTTAACGTTGTGTCAAAATTATATTTCAATGAAATAAATGTTTATTAAATTCAGAATTTATTGTTTGTTTTAATGTATCATTTTAAATAAATAAAAAATTGAGGTCCAGAAAGCTCATGCATGTTTTAGATATTCCATAGGTTTTATGTATATAATATTAAAAAGTTATGTATCTTGGTTACGGTAACCAAGGTACTTGTAATTTTTGATGGGGTACATTAGGCGATTCATGAGTAGAAAAGGGCACGTTTAGCGTTTAAACGACCATTTAAACGTTTTCGTTTTTTAGGACATTTAAACGTTTAGCGATTTCTAAACGAGCGTATTTATTTTTTATTTTATTTTTTGTATTTTAAAACAACATGAGTTATACTTTTTTGAAACTTTAATCAGGCTGCCTTAGGCCTATTCATTTGTAAAGAACGCATTGTCCCAATTTATTTCGCTTTTGCGTGGGACTAGAGGTGGGCACATTTTGCGTTTGAACGTTTTCGATTTTTAAGACGTTTAAACGTTTAGCGATTTATAAATGGGCGTATATTTCTTAAGATCGTATTTCATAATTAGAATTACAAGTCAACAGAATTGATTATAATAAATGATAATGTCTCGGCTATTTTAAAAATATTATTTCTTATTTTTAAATGTCATTTCTCAATCGTTTAATAACTCGATAAAATTTCTAAAAATGAAATAAAAATGAAGCAAAAATAAAATTAAAAAAATAATTTGTTTAAATACACCGAAATCTAAAGAAAATATATTTTTAAAAAGTAAGTCAACACGTTTTGTAATTCTATTCGACAATTCAATGATGATAATCCAGCTCTGCTACTGTGCATTGATGAACTCATTTTACTATTTAAATTTGTCGAAATAAATTATTTACTTAGTGCAATTTTTATTAACTAATTTTATCTTTCTAGATAATTGTCAACACGAAAATGCATTGAAACATATGAAAGTGAATATTTTGAAATAAGGTTCGTATTTTTATGTTTTTTTTATTTCATTTAAATAAACGTACAAATGATTACAATTTTTTCCCCGACAGAGTTCTGTTGACAATATATTTTTATCTGATTATTCTATTGATTTATAAAATATCAATTTCATAATTCATTCAATTAATGAAGAATATTACTTCAGGTTATTGAATGACAAAACAATGAAAAAATGAATTCTTACAATTGGAGAATTAAATCGGAATATTAACAAGGATTTTTGAATGTTTTAAAAATGAATAATTTTTTTTCGAAATCGTTCTTTGATTTTTATAGTAACTGTTTTTTTTTCAATTTATGGTAAACGTTCTTCATATTATGACTGCTTAAATTTTGATAAATTTTTGAAAGCGCGTGCTATTTATTTTTATTTTATATGGTTTTCTGTTCATGGCATTTGTATATTATTTCTACATCGACTCTCTTGTGACGCGTCATAGTCTGAAATTTTTACAGTACTTTAAATTTTAAATACAAATTCATTTCTTGATTGGTTAGCCAATCTTTAGTTATTTTCACAATACAGGTAGTCGTCGACTTACGACCACGATTGGTTCCGACAGACCAATCGTAACACTATTTGGTCGTAAGTTGAGTAGGCTATATGTACAGTACTGTGCAACTGGTTTAATATTTGCAAAACATACAAAATTACAAAATGCAGGTTTAAAAAATACAATAAAAAACATTTTTCCAATTGCAAAACATAACATATACAAACTATTATTTTTGTTTTATTAAAATAATTTGAATTTAAAATCCACATTAAAAATGAAGAAAATAAGAAGTTTGTTTACGGTCGAAAGAAAATTGGAAATTATTGCTTATGCTGAAAGACATAGTAACAGAGAAGCAGAAAGAGAATTCAATATAAATGAAAAAAACATTCGGGATTGGAGAAAATCGAAAAATTTTTTAAACGTACTGCCAAAAAAAGAAAGCAAAAAAAGGGGGATTTGCACATTGTCCCGATTTAGAAAAGGCCGTTAAAAAGTATGTAATTGAGAAAAGGGAGAAAGGGTTTTAAGTTATTGATATTAGATTAACAGCGAAAAAATGGCAAAATATGATTTTAATATAGAAAATTTTAAAGGAACGAATGGTTAGTGCACAAGATTTATGAAAGAAATAATTTAAGCATGAGAGCAGTAACTTCAGTCGGACAATCGTTGCCAGCTGATTTGGAAGAAAAAGAGAATCATTTTTACTTTTAGTAAAGATAAAAAGAGAGATATCGGTTTGAAGCATCTTGGGAATATGGATGAAGTTTCTATTAGTTTCGATATTCCGGATACAAGGACAGTTGATGAAAAAGGAAAAAAAGATATTCTGATTAAAATAACCGGAAATGAAAAATATAATTTTACAGTTATATTAACTGTAACTGCAGATGGAAAAAATGTAAACCAATGGTGATATTTAAAAGACTAACAATACCCAAAGAAAATTTTCCAAAAGGAATTATTGTTAAAGTCAATAAAAATGGATGGTCAAATAGTGAAATAATGAAAAATGTATACAAAAAATTTGGATAAAAAGAAATGATTCCTTTTTTAAGCCAAAATCACTTTTAATATACGATTCTGCTAGATGTCATCTTACTGAGGAAGTTAAAAATGAAGTCAAAAATATTCTGAACTTGCAGTGATCCCTGGTGGCCTCACTAAAAGCCTTCAACCACTTTGATCTATCAGTTAACAAATCGTTCAAATCCAAGCTAAATATACATTGGGAAAATTGGATTATCAATGGTTGTCACATTTACAACGGGGAAAATCAAAAGAGCGACATATTCAGAAATATGCGATTGGATTGTTAAAAACTGGGAAGATGTTACACCACAGTGTATTAAAAATGGATTTAAGAAGGCAGGGATTCAAACTTATGATAAAAATATCGAAGGTGATGATGATTCAGAAACTAAAACTCGAAGTGAGGATAAAGATTTACAAGAAATCCAAACGGAAGTTTTGCACATTTTCGAAACATTTTAAATAATAGATGATGAAGACTTTGATGATTTCGAGGAAATCGAATAATCTTAAAATAAAATTATTGTTTTGTGCTTGAACTGATAAGTCGCACGCGCGTCTAACCTATTTTTTTAATTTTCACTTTTTTTTCATATAAGCCGCGGTTTATAGTCCGATAAATACGGTAATTTACATTAATATTTATTTATAAATTTTTGACAGTTTTTTAAATAACTGTCGTGAGCGCTGATTATAAAGCTAACTGAATTCGTGCAATATCTGCTATATTCGTGCGTTGGATTACCGTTGTCGCGCCCTGGTTGACTGATTTGTGATTAACGCTATTGTATATCGCGTCGCTGCTCACTGTTGTGGAAATATAATTTTGGATTGATTTCGTTATTCTTGAGATTTAACAAGAAGTAACCGCAAAATGTATGTTCTTCAGTCGGGATTGACTAATATAGATCAATAAGTAAATATATAAATATTTAAATAAGTTGTGTAGATAACAATTGTTATAGAAAGTTTTAATATAAATATAAATTAGGTAAAACAGACCATTGTTATTTATCACCGTAAAACAAAAAAATTTCATATTTATTAGTGCGATTTAACACTGTTGTTGCTTTGTAATCTTTAATATTTTGTTTTAATTTATCACAAACTGACAGAAATGATTGGTTATCATTATATCAATGCTTCTAAGAAACCCCGCTCAAACTATAGGAATCTGTAAGATACGCAGTCTGCAATATTATTAAGAGAAGAAAGTTTAAAGTAATTTGTATCTTTTTTTAAATAAAACAAAACAACATTGTAGTTAAAAACAAAAGCATTACATAGAACTGAGATATTAACATACAAATATAAAATGATAAATAAATAACTTTTAATGTTTAATAATTAATATATTAAAAACGTAGAATTGTTATTAAAATATCAGTTGGTATATCTTTTAAATATTTTTAGTAGGAATGGTTTCAGAACATTTAATAATTCAGTATTTTGCTTTATACATTATAACAATAAATTATTTTTTACTTCTGCAACTTTGGAGTAAACTTTTCTAGGAATTTTTGGTGGCTTGAATGATAAATTTCCTTCAAAATCGAACCATTTATCTGTTTGAAAATTAAATTTATCGGCTATTTGTCTAGCATCAGCTGACGTTAATCTGACATGAATGTCATTTGGTTTAACCTCTTCGAACTTGTTAGGACAAATTATTTCTCCAACTGTCGGTTGAGATTTCTTAACAACTTCAAATCCGTCGAGTCGAATTCTTGGAATCGGTTTATTTTGTACATAATCAGCTTTATGCTGAAACCATGTTCCTGGTTCACCTCTATTTTTCAAATAATTTAGGTTAGCATCTTCTTTAGTTGTAGTAGTTAAAATCATTTGAACAATCTTATTAAAGATTCAAGAATTTTCTAATAATATTTTTAAAAGATATATTATATATTAAACAGGTTAAGTTTATACCGTTGGCATAGTTAAAGAAATTTTAAACAATAAGTTAAATGTTCACAAATTTTATTTTCTTTATTATTTTTTTCGTAAAAGTTTTAATGCTTCAAATTAAAGAATTATTTTAATCAATTAAAATATTGTCATTTAAGATTTAATTTTATTTTTCAGTAATGTATAGTAAAAAATGTATAGTATAGTAATGTAAAGTATAGTAAATGTATTGTATTTTAAGATTATAAATAGTTTTTTTCTAATGTTTACCAGAAAGAAATTGACATGATATTATAGAAATTAACATTTTATTACTATCGAAGTTAAGATGGAAAGAAAATTGCTTTAAAAAAGTTGCTTTTAATTTAAAAATTGCTTTTAGAATTAATTTAGCAATATCTGCTCATATTCATTTTCTTTTTACAATTCTTTTTTAATAATTAAGTGAATTTTAAGTACATAATAAGAAATAACGGAGTAGTTGTATTGTTGGAATAAGGATTATTACTTTGTTAAGGTGTTGGGGTATTGGTGTGAGAAATATATTTATTAGTAGAAATGAAAATAAGAGGAATTATTAAAAGATGTTAATTTAGTTTAGAAAGTTTTTTAAAAGTTCTTTACAAAAAAAATTTGAATTTAAATTGTTATGCTCAAGATTTTGGATAAAGATAATTTTGGCACGTAGTGTCTTCACAACGAAATTTCATTATGTAAAAGTGTTGGAGTATCTAGGTGATTGATATACTTTTCGATTAAAAAGAAAGTAAAACGTGAAATTATTTTTAAATAGGTATTTATTATTCACAGTTTATTATTACAGTTTTATAAAGAAGATTAAAAGCTTAAACATTATTGTCTGAATTTATATTTTGAAAAGTTAAGGAAGTACAATCTACTTACCCTAAGTAAATTTAATTATATAAATATTGAAAATATTATATTGTTGGGATATTGGGTAGATATTCGCAATTTATATGTAATAAATTTTAAATTAATATAAAAAGGAAAGTATTAAAAATAAAATACATTCTAGAATGAATAACAAATACAATTAAAAACTCAGTAATCCTTAATTTTTTAAGGTAGGCAGTGGGATAATATATCCTCACGACCTTCTTAATTAAAAAAAATTAAATAACTTTATTAAAATTTAATCGATTCCTTTTTTCGACAAATTACCTCTTAATCAGTTATGACAACTTTTATTGTTCAAATAATATTATCAATTTATATTAATTCTCTTCGCACGAAGTATTCATAGTCCAAATCGTGATTTATCAAAGTGCAGTCGCTTAAAATAAAACAGCTGGGTCAAAGTGTAAAACTAATTAATTTTTTATTAACTTTTAATTAACTTTTGTTGTACTTTTTTAATATTCTTTTTCCTTTTTGTGCTCCTTTATTACATTTTTAATTAATTTATTTACAAATTAATGTTTAATGTTTTTATTCTTCATATAAATATTGTATTTTTCTAGACCTTTTTATTCTTACTATTTATTTGTTTTTATAATTGATTTTAAGTTAAGAAGTAAATAATCTTCTATTTTACTAATTAAAACAAAATTTAAATTTTAAAATTTTACTATATTTATATATATTTACTATATACTCAACATTTTTATGGGTGTCAAAAAATTTATTTCCCCATAAAGTATAAAAAATAAAAATAAGTAAAGAATATCCAATAGAAAGAATGTGAATACTGTTAAGTATATAAAAAAAATAAAGATTAAAAAATTAAATATTTTGTTTTAATTAATTGGGTTAAATAAAAATTATTTACCCTTTTATGATAATAAATATAATTTATATATAAATAA
>MQRK01104166.1:0-13267 GCA_001938485.1 Girardia tigrina
TGCCGACTTGGTTTATTTGCTGTTCTCTATTTGACGATCGGAGAGTTATTATTATGGATTTATTGTAATCGTTTTTATTTATGATTTTCTGTCTCTCTCTCTCTTTCTTTCTTGCTCTCGTTCTCTCTCTGTCTGTCTGCGATCGATTGTGATTGGGTCGTTGTTGTTGTTTGTGATTATTTGGGGTCGATTTTGTGTTTATTGGTGAAGTGGAGAACACTTGATGGTGGATTCGGTTTGGAGAATAGAAAAATGCCATTTTTGTATTATTGATTCAGTAGTATTGATTCACTGCGTCATGTGTGACGGGTGAGCTGAATTTGCGTCTTTGAAACTATTTTTTTAAATCGTGACATTCGGTTATTTTATTCCGGTCCCGGCGTGTTTCGGCGAAGGCGATGCAGACAGAACCGTCTCAATGCGGGCGATGGAGATTGACATCGATTTTCCGCGCATTCACTCACTGTTCCTCCACTATTTCGCATTTTATCAGCACATATATGGTCATACATTAATATCAAAAATCCATTTAAATAGAAAAATTTTAATGTAAAAGAAATATGAAAAAAGGTTTGATCTATAGATCTTTCGTCTACGTACGCTAAATGTAATGAAAGTATTGATAAGTTAATGAATTTACTTCTTAAAAATGGATATTTCAAATCGATAGTTGGAAAATTAACTTGTGAAACTGTCGATAAATTAATTGAATCGGAAAATGAAAAATCAAATACAAAAAATAGCGACAAAAATAAAAATCAGATAAATAATAATTATGATAATATTGGTTTTGTTTTGAGGATTTCAGGAAATTCAAAAACTCTATTTTGAAACATGGAAGTTTGTTTAGTGGGCCTTCCATCTCTTTCGAATGGTATTAAGCCTCTAGGCTCTTTAGAGGGTCCACCCAAACTAAAGAATCTCTAGCAGCCCCCGATAGGCCTCCTACGGGGTCGGATAGTTTCGGTCTCCGAGATCTTTTCGGCTTCCATGTGAGAAACGACCACCCATGGGTTGTATAGCCATGGTTCTGCATACCTCTGGCTGTATTCCAGATTCGTTTGATTGTCTCGTACTCCTATGAAGTTTCCGTCTTTCTGTGGAAAGTAAGCCGTTTACTCGCGATAATATCCATGGGATGTGGGAGTCCAATATCCAGAATGTCCATACGGATCTTTTCAATTGTGTTTCTTCCTAACTATGCGCGTGCATAGGTTATGAAGGGCATGCAATTTCTTAATGTTCTTGTCTGCAGTTCTCCAGCTTTCACAGCCGTAGTAGACTACGGAGAATATACATGCGTTGATTACTTTCTTCTTATTCCTCATACTCAGTTTGGAGCTCTTTGCACTGGTCTCAGATCTCGGATCTTCTGGGTTCCTTTCTTGATTCTTTCTTTCACTTCCGCGTCCACATTTCCCGCTGAAGAGATCGTGGATCCTAGGTAACGAAAGCTAGAGACCCACTAAATACCGACCTCAAGCTGGTGCCCAGCAGTAAGGATCCGAGTATCTCCGTTTAGGTTCAAAACTTTGGTTTAATCGATGTTAATTTTGAGACCTAAATCTAAAAAGGATGCATTTAAAATGTTCAAATTATTTATCAAGTTGTTCCAGTCCGTGTCGATGAGGCAGAGATCGTCAGCATAGGCTAGTCTATTGATCTCAAGGAAGCTTCCATCTTCATGTTTCATCATCACTCCTCCAGAGAGACAATTCAATATTGCTCTTTTCACAACCGTGTCGAATACAATATTGAACAGGAGCGGCTATAAAACACAACCTTGACGCACTCCTTTATCCATGTTGAAGGTTTCATCACCTATAGAACCTTCGAATCCCTCATGGAAAGCTTTGATGATCTCTAACATTCTCCNCCTTATCCCTAGTCTCTTTAAACAGCTCCAGAGAGACTCCCGTGGGACACTGTCGAATGCCTTCTCCAAGTCGATAAAGATAACATACATATTAATGTTCTTGTATCGTGCTTCCTCCTTCAATTTCCTCAAGATACTTTAGTATTTAGTTTGTTTAGTAGTTAATCTATTACTGTAACTGGGTTATATTCCAATTTAGTTTATCAATATAAATGTAATGGATGGGACGCCATATACATCGGAGAGACTTTTCGTCATCTCTGTAAACGGATTCAGGAACATAATCGTAAAGTGATAGCAATATTTCTCAGCATAAGAAGAACTGTTTGAATAGTAAAGTTTATGTAAGTAATTTAAAGATTATGTGTTCACAATTTGTGATGTGTGAAGCATTGCTGATCAAATCTTTGATCCTAAAATCAATGTCCAAACAACAACGTCTTCATACTTTATTGAAAATATTTTCATGATTTAAATGACATAATGATTACATAAACATTGCTTTGATATATAAACGGAGTATATCATTGTTAATTCAGTCTGATGATGATCCGTCGAAATTAATAACAATATATTTTGATGAAAATTTTTTGTTTTATAAAAATTGAAAGATAATTTTATTTTCCATTAATTAATATAATGTATTCATTTGTTAATAAAAATGTATATTGAAATTAAGGAAATAAACAATTTTAAAAATAAAAAGTTAGATTTTTTATACATTTTTCCATTAAATTATGCTTCATATTTATTATTATAAGATTAATGGAATTTTGAAATAATTTTTTAGTGTCGAACTTTTTTTAATTTAAAACAAAAATTCAATTTTTAAAAATATTGATTTATTTTTATTAATTTTTTAATAAAATTAAATGTATTTTTTACTTATGCAATTATTAAAAGTAATTTTTTTGAAAATAATATGATTTTGGTAATTTTAAATTAATTACCGTATATTACCGCGTATAATGCGAAAACTTTATACCACTTTTGTCCTCATGAAAACATTTTATCGCATTATACATGAGTAATAAATTCTGACTAAGTTATCTAAATCATTCATTATTAATGAGTAATGATTATTACGTTTCGGGCCCATCTGAGTGACAGTTGCAAGAAAACTGCACGTGAAATGAAAACCGATCTGACGGTTATCCCAGGCGGTCTGACATCGGTCCTGCAGCCATTGGACGTTTGCATTAATAAACCATTCAAAGACCGGCTACGCGCCAAATGGACGGACTGGATGTCACCTGGAGCTCCAACTTTAACCAAACACGGAAATTTACAGAAGCCGGGCATTGCTCGTATTACAACTTGGGTGAAAGAAGCATGGGAGTCCATTCCGGTGGACATAGTAAATAATTCATTTTTGAAATGTGGTATCATCAATGCTTTGGATGGGACTGAAGATGATGTCATTTATGAAAGTGGCAATGAGGAACAGGAAGACGTGGATGATGATGATGGATATATAGGTGAATTTTGGCAATAGATGAATTTTTGGCCGAAATGTTCGAAGAGAGTGACGATGAAGAATTTAATTAATAAATGATTTGTTTTTTGGATGATTTATTTTTTTATGTATAGACTGTTTTTACGGTTTGAAAGTTTGAAAGGACTTAAAAAATATAGTGATCGCATTATACGTGGACGCTAGGTTTCTGCGGGATATACTTGTCAAAATTATAGGGGTCACATTATACGCGTAATATACAGTAAATAAAATATTTGATTAAATACTTTGAATAATTGAAAAATTTATGAAAAAAACTTACAAAATTTTATATTGTTAAATGGACATTATATTAACAAATGGTCCTAATATTATGTGTGTATGTTGTGTGTGTAGGTATGTGTGTTAAGGAGTAGAAAATATTATTTTATATATTTTCTATTCTCAAATGGACATGTTTTTTAAATTAACATTTTGATTGGTTTAATTTTGTTTTTGTTTAATTTTTAGATATGGATTTATTATCAAATTGATTCATGTTATAATTAAATTGACCTCACTGTATTAAAATTTGAACTTGACCAACAAACTGTGATTCAGATCATAACGAAATTTTGCAAATTTATTCTAAATTGATTTTCAGCAATATAATTAGTGAATATGTGATAAAAATTCACGAAATTCGTTGGAGAAATCGTCATTATTCTAAATCAGTGTTGAGTTAACAATTTACCGACCTGCAAGATTTTCGGTCGATTTAGTCGGTTTCCTGTCGTCTTTCGGAGAAGGTACTGTACCGACAGAATTGTCTTGATGTGGATTAATGGATTCACTTCAGTTCCTCCGCAATTTCAAAGCGTCACAAATACTATATATATATATATATATATATATATTTAGGTGACCCGACAAAAACTTTTGAAATTTTTGTAAGAATTTTTGTTTAAATTCTTAACAGAAAGTATCATTATTTTTACTATTATTATATTGTTTAAATCCCAAATATTATTGGACTCTTTGAATTTTTATAAAAAATTTTTGTAAATCTTATATTATTTGGGATTTAAACAATATAATGATAGCATAAATAATAGCGGTCTGACAAAAGCGCCCAACGACTTGTAAAATTTTAACAATAAGAAGTACAACAAAATGTTAAAAATAAGAGTAATAAAATGAAAAGAAAAAAGTAAAAAAAATAATACAGTATATTACATTTACAGATTATATGGCAATCGTTTTAGATAATTTATAATATCATTTTGATTTTAATTTTGAGTCAAATTGAAATATATACCACGTAGAAATTCTATTAGTGGTATGTTGCCATACTTTGAAAACGAAGCTGCTATACTTTTGTTTAGTTAAAAATATTTTACCTTGCTTGTAGTTTTACCTCGTTCTCCTGCATTGTACCTTCGAATTCTGTTCTCTGAGAAAATGATTGATCAGCTGGTCGAAATCGCGGTAGTGACCACCAATAGACATCTGAAAATAATAGTGCTATTGCTCCACTGAATAGTTTGTTCATGGTAAATTGTCCTGTACTCGATCTCGAATGATTGCCAATGTTACCATAAATCTCAGACTAACTCTGCCGTTTCTTCTTCAGCGACCAGTATAATTGTCATCCCAGTAGTCATACAAATTCTGAACAACATCATCCGCTTCTTCAAAGGCAGTATTTATATAGACAGGCGGAACAAATGAAAGGCCTAACTGCATCTTAACGAATAAACGTACATTTTCACTGCATGATGATGCGTATTGCTATCTCAACGATTTGTATTATTTAAATAATTTTTAATTTATCCTAAAAATTTCTAATTCTAAAATAAAAATATTTGTTTTAATTGAAAATAAAAAACTCTGTCGGGAAAATTGGAGTTATGTTTCACTTCTTTTCATAATTTAACAATCACGTCGCTGATGTGTATTATTTAACAAAATGTTTAACAAAAATAATGATCAGCGCTATTTTGAAGTGAAATTTTGTCAGGTCACCCTTTTTACTGTAATATTACACATAAATTGTCAACAAAAATCGTTTGTTTGATTATTTTTTTATTAATATTAAAACAAATGAAATATTTCCAGAGAATTTTTATTTGAATATGTATTTTATGTCGCTTGTAGAAAATTTGGACATCTGTGAAACTTAAACACGTTAGTAATTTTTTTAATGCTTTTTGTTACGTTTATTTGGTTACTTTATAAAATAATGTTTGTTAAGGACCCTTGATTTTTGGTAAGCAAGTTCATTCAAGACAGGATATTTAATTAATATTCTTTTAATAAATTTTATGTCTATTTGTATACCATATAATTGACTAATCTCTCCGTTTTAACTACCACTAATGATCAATATGTCCTGTCAAGATAAGAATTCCTTCAACCATTTTATGACGGTCTCAGCACCAAATTCCCGTAACTGAATCATAAGATCAAGTTAAATAAGCAAGACTCCAATATACATCTGTGCTGATATCGACCTCGACGACACGGGTATCGGCTAATTAAGAACGTCCTCGTTCACCGCCGTTTTTGTCGGGAATTAATTTTCGTCGTCAGATCAAACCACCAAGAAGTTCATTCCATCGGCTGAATCGAGTGCCGCTAGTCAATCCTCGACAAAAAACAACACCGATATAGCATGGAAATACGTTCTAGCTCATTTGAGAATTAATTTTATTATTAATAATTATTTTGGTCAATATCCAAATTTTGTATTTTTTTGGGGAAAGCAAAAAACTTAATGGGTGTATTCGATTTTGAGAATAGAAAAAATGTCATTTTATTCTTATTGTGCATAGTAATTATTATTAATTTCAGAATTCTCTAGGATTATTAGCAGTGCTGTAGTCGTAAAATTAGCATAGGGTATACGCTATTTTTAAGTAAAACCACTAGGTATACGCTATCTAAATTTTAATAGCAGAGGGTATACGGCGTATACCCCCGTATACCCTCCACTACAGCACTGATTATTAGTTGTTTTGTTTCCTTTAATTGCTCGTTCTCTTATTCTGTTTTGATTTATTTATAAAGTTAATTATATTTAATAAAACGGAATTTTTCTAAATCAAATTCGAAGACAGACGGTATAATTTGCATTTTACTATTTTCTAGATTAAACATATTCATAATAAATTGGATATTAATGGAATTTCAATTTTTTACATGCTAAAATAATTTTATATTATGTAGCAATAATACAAAAAAATTATCAACAACGATCGTTTGTGTGATTATTTTTTGATGAACATGAATAACAATTAGAAATATTGTCCGAGAAGTTCTATTGGAATATGTATATTATCTCGCTTGTAAAAATTTGAATACAAATGTGAAACTTGAATGATTATGTGATATTTTTTAATGAATTTTGTTGCGGTAATTTGCGAAGCATTATAGAATTATGTTTGTTATGGGCCTTATAGTTTTTGTAAGCAAATTAATTCTCAAAAATATTCATATTTTTTAATAAATTTATCTGCCTTTTTGGAAGTCATTTAATTGTTCTACAAATAGTCCTTTAAACGTTATTGTTGTTATGTTACGATACTCAGCAACTGTGCACATTATATTGAGTCATATACTCTGTTTCGGGTGGAAAACTAAAAAAATAATAGATTCGAACAATTTCCATTTCAATGACGTATGTGTGGTTGAAACTACCATTAGTGGTCAATATATTAACAGAATTCCTTCAACCATTCTATGACGGACTCAGCACACTAAATTTGCAATATTTTCTTACCTGAATAGTACATATAATCAATCCGATATAATCAAATGGGTTCTTCAGGGAATCATGATTTATACATGATCAACTGCATATGCTAATCTATTGACTTTTGTTTCAGCATCTATATTGCCAATAATGGTTACCCCATTGAAGAATCATTTTGTATTACCTTTTTTAATGAAATCCTCGAAGACGAAGTTAAATAATCAAGAATCCATTAAACATCCCTGTCTGACCTCCTTTCCATGAAAAAAAAGCTACTCCAAACAGAAACAACAAATTTCTCATGAGATTCTTTAATCAGACAGAGAAATGTCTTGGTTAAATTCAATATTTTCAAGTGTCTTTCGAATTTTAATAAAGACTATGCTGGACAGTGATGCTAAAGCAGATGAGAATCTATTTTGAAAAATCTAAGAAGTAAAGGTAGGGTATTACTATTTACAAGAGTTTTGTGAAGTCTTTAGGAACTGTTCGTAAATTACTTATAGCATATTCGTTACCAATCGTTACAAGGGAGGACAGGGTGCCTCTATTGAATTACAAAAAACATTTTATGAATAATCCTCTTAAATTATTGCATTATCCTATTAGTGCTGAATTTGTCGATCCGAATAATTCGGAATATAATGGTAATTTTTAATAGTCAGAAAGGGATGAGTGGTATGTCAAACAAATCCATACTAGTCAGTACTTATTACAAATCATAAAATTCCGTGATACAATTTACTTCGAAAATCACCGTAGCAGCATTGTTGCAATGGTAAAAGACCACAACGTAATTTTAAAGCATTACAAATATGAAGGGAAGTTAGAAAACTTTAATTTTCGCATTTCATATCGGCGGCACCCATGGCCTTGCAGCTAAGGTTCAAAAAAAGCAAAATGAAGTGAATATTAATAATGTACCTTTAAAAAATGCTTCAGTAGAAAGATCTTTAATTGAAATGAAAAGAATTCTAAGTAAATCACGAAATAGACTGCTACCAGGTATGAATTGCATGACCAAAGATACCATCTGAAGTATTTCCAACCTATATTTTATTAAATTGAATTAGTCGAAAATCTCTATTAGTAAACAAGGCGGAATATCACATTATGTTCATTGATTGATATGGATCTCTAACAATAAAATAATAAATGTTAAAAAAGAATTTGTTTGAATATTTAATTTGGCAGATTTTTAAAATCTATTTAAATGAATTATTATTTCAAATCGGCTTATTTTTATGGAAACTTCTTATATGGCGACTATGGCAACATAAATCAATCAATTTATTCAATCGAAGACTTACAACAAACGTCATCGTCGACAAGAAGATCACAAGTCTTCGAGATGAATGACAGTAAGCCTTTCAGAGATCTACGCACTCCTACTGGCTGAACATTTGGACCACTGACCTACGAGCCAAACACACTAACCGCCATTCCGAGAGGCACCGACTGCATCAGAGGCGGAGAAACGGGACAAGAATTCGAAACTTATCAACGCGCTAACCGGTGGCCATCGGGCCTAACCAGTTAGTTGCACTCACTCAACCAACCATTCGAATTCTTCACACGGCAACTTCCCGCACGATAAAGAGATGCTGGCTATCATCGCTCGTTCCAGGGGACAGCACTTTAATTGACAAAATGGTCTTAATACGATGCCACAACTCTTAAATATTCAAACAATTGTCACAGAATTGGTATATAAAATAATTTTAAAACATACGATTACACATGCACAATATTAACTGAACAGATAACTTGCATACCCACCGTTGTAAATGTCCATACCCCGAAATCAAATTATCTGAAAAAGACATGTATTCTTTCTTAATTAAATGTTAGTTCTAATACTTAAATTTTGAATATTTTAGAGGTTTTGATTTTATAAGATACAAAAATAACATTACATAAATTCTAGTATTGTTATATTAATAACTACATTTTTATTAATCTTCAAAACTTTAAAAACCCACCATTTGTTTACTCATTGAGAAACCGCTGTACGAAACGGTTTAAATTAAAATACAAACCGTTTTTATATGCGTTTTAAATTATAACCTGTGTAGTATACTCAATTCATTTGAATATTGAAACTTATTTATTATTTTTATCAATAAAATAATTACATTACGATAATTTAATATTTTTAAATATTTAAATTCTGAATTAATTTTCTTATTAAATAATCGTGCGATTTAAAATAATTTGCAAATAACTGAATTTTCATTTATAATATTTTGTACTTCATAACACTATAAGTATTTTTGAAATGAAAAAAATCTTTGGCTTTGTTAAAATGGTCTCTCCAAGTTCACGAATATCATTTCAAATGCCACTATATTGACAAAGGCCAATCATTTCGCTGAAAAATTAAGAATTCCAAATGGTTGGCTAGAGAGATTTAAAGCAAGATTTGATGTTTTCCGTAAAAAACTGAGAGGTGTGGACGCATCAGTTACACATGAAAAAACCAGATTCTGGATGAATAGAGTCTCAAGGCGTATTCGATGTACATGAAACGGAGTTGTTCTTTAAGATGCTTCCCAATATTACTTTAGCTATTAAATGTACAAATTTTCATGGCATGGAGAAACCAAGGAGCGGCTCATAGTATTAGTTTGTTTACCGAATGGTTGATGCAATTTGATAAACAACTGAAGAGTGCAAAACCTAAGGTTGCGATGGTGGGCAACTGTACAGCTCATCCACATGTACGAGGCTGTGAATGCATAGAACTTATATTCCTATCACCTAGAACGACATCGTGCACTCAGGAATAGGACATGGCAATTATAAAACACTTAAAATCTTTCTATTGCAAGAAACTACTTTCGAAATTAATTTCCTCCATTGATAGTAAAACTAAATTTCGCACAAGCATTTCGGATACCTACATCTCCTGTATGCATTCTGGTAACGGATTTCATCGACAATAATTGTTAAATGTTGTGCCCATGTTTGTGTTAAGAGAACTCACACATTTGGTAGAACATTTATTATATTAACAATTTGGATCATCTCTATGACAATCTGAAATAAGCCTTTCCCTGAGTGGACCTTTAACTGAGTATTGTAGAGACTACAGTACCAGCATTGGCGTACCGGGTAGTGAGCATGTAACGGGTAGAAACCATAAATAGGCAATACAAAGCCTGCTGCCTTTCTCACACGGCTATAGATGCAAGAATGCGAGCTTTCAGTGCACGTGTACACTTCGGTTTCTCAATCAGAAAGAACCAGTCATGATCCTCGTACCGTGATTTTGTAGAGCTTTTTCTGGGAAACACATTTCTTACAATGAGTAAATGGACACAGAAATATCCTCACATCAGTTGTATTACTTAACCGAAAGTCGATATTAACCGACTCGAAAACCACCTTTAGAATCACTACTGAGTTCGACTCCACGGCACCGTCGAGGGGCACTGACACATCATGCATCGTGAATGGGTTCGAAGATTCTGTACATCCTTCATCTATGTTATTTTGTGAAACGCTAGTACACTGGTACTGCATTGTGTTCGGTGATCGATCAATAAATGTCTCTTTAACCATGCATCTGTTTTATATGTCTTGTAACAATTTTCCATTGGACTTTGGAAAAGTTTCTCACCATTCTGACGTTGCACCGTCGTGACTATATGCACATTTTATGTGTCTTTTTAGTTCCTTCTGTTCAACAAAAGCTTTGAAACAAGAAGGAAACGTGCACTGCACTCTTTGTATACGCGACTGGAGCATTTTCGGATACTCTTTTTTCTGTTCAATCACTTCTTTCAGCTTTCCTATGACAATCCATAATATTGCTTTCGCTTAAATTCATCAATCAATGTTTAATACTTCTCATCAAAAATCTGAACTAACTTGAAAATATATATTTTATTTAAAATATTTACTTTAAATTTTATTGGTTAAAGTAAAATTAATTTCTATTATCATTTAAAAATATTAATTCGATTTAATTATTTATAAATCTACAAAAATAAAATTAATAAAATCGTTTAAAATTTACAATCATAATAAATTAAAAATTTGAATATTAAATCTAAATTCAGATTATAACAATTAAAATATTAATTATCCATCTGATCAGGAGAGACACAACAATCAAACAACACATCAACATTCAAAATATTCCTCACAACTGGATTTAAACTCAGTTTACCCGAATTTATTATTCGGCAATTGATTTTGAGAACATTTATGAAAGACTCAGCGCTTCAGGCTATGTTCGCAACTCCACCAATATAACGGATTATCTATCACTGAATTCTAATCTCGATATCTGCACCGTAAATACAGATGACGGCATAATTCTCTGCAAAAAGTACTAGAACTGGCACGATGATTTGGATGATAACAATGACGAAGATGGTATGGACATCGATAATACATATTTGGCGGTTCAAAATGTGATTTATTATATGCATTGGTATCTTAAATATTATGATGGAGTAAAAATGTTTCAATGAATTCTAATTCATGACAAACAGAAAGTCATATACTGTTTCTCAGTGGTAGTTTGATATTAGATCGCAGACGTTTTCTCAGATAAATTTAAAATATTTAACAATAGATTTACCTGAGTAAAAAGAATCGTAAAATTAAAATGGAAATACATAAATTTTCATTAAGATTGTAAATTAAGACTCAAAATTCAACGTTTAAAATTAAAATATATTTAAAGTATAAATTAATGGTAATTAAAATGAAATAATTTGATTTTGTTTGAATAATCAAAAATTTGGTATTGATTCATGTATTAAAATTAACTACACAGCATCTTATATTTCGAAAGTCTTCACAATAATCTAAGTTAGCCACTGAAGCATTCCATGTGATCTATGTTTTGAGAAAACATAAAAAATCTTTTCGTGACGGTGAAGTTTTCTTTATTTAAGCTTTCCTTGAGGGCAGTGAAAAATTATTTAACAACTTTAAAAATAAAAACATTATTCTTAATGCAATAAAAGATTTGCATTTTCTCGCCGATCTATAACTATTTATTTTTTATCTATTTTCTTTTCACAAATCTAACTGATAACCATTTGATAACATCTATCAGACTGTGTATCAATGAATACAATCCTAACTTTACAAGACTGCGATGAAATGGAATACCATGCGTCAACATCCAAAATTTAATTACACTTACCTTGTACCTTATACAAAGAGTAAAATCTTCCTTGTAGACGTTAAGTGCCCATATGAGACTGAGAAAAATATATATATAATCCAGATAAGAAAAATATAGATAAATACTGGGACTTAAGGGAACAAATACAACACGCATAGGGGGACTCATGGAAAGTTGAACTTGACACATTCATTGTTTGGCCATTAGGATCATGGTTACCCAACAATGAACTTATTCTTAATGATTTATTTCTAGGAACAAGGAAAGTACTAATTGCCCGTGCCAGTGTACTCTCCAATATCAAATGGTAGGCACTACAGTGGAAGGACTTTCAGGACCCGCGAGCCAACTTACTGGAGATCCATTGCCCTTTACTGGCCCATAACCCGGCGGACTTTGACGACGGAAAATTGGACACTAAGGGAGACATATTTAAGTGTGATGAATGTCCCTCTTTGGAATAAATTGTACCGTAGGGTTGTTTGGGATTTTATGAGAGAGGGTTCAACCTTAGTGTTGAGAGTATGTATGATTGTCTGACCTTTTCGACCCCATATAAAGGCCAATATACTATTGTGTTAGCAGTTTTTCATTTTTTTTCTGCCGACAGTGTATTGTGATAGCTGATATATGGTACTACTCTACTTAGAGTATAGGATAAGTTTTTGAACGTGGGCTCTCACAGACTATAACCTCTCTCATAATTGACCAGACATGAACACAAATACATATGTTTGACCGATGGATTGCCATTGGTTATTCATACTCGAAGAGTCTGAATCAGTGTCTACGGAGCAAAATCAGATAACTATCAAGAAGAAAAACCTTGTTATACTAATATAATTTTGAACGATAATTATGTAATTTTATCATAAAATTGATAAATATACTTTGTTATGCTTTCTCATTCCTGAAAGAGTCGATCGGAGTTAAATATTAAAAATTTTAGTCGATCGCAGTTGTTCAAGATGAAAATTAAAAAATAAAATTTGGAATTGGAATTTAATTCCAATTCCAATGAATTTTATATAAAAAAAATATTAATTAAAGTTTTAA
>MQRK01104188.1:0-10625 GCA_001938485.1 Girardia tigrina
GGGGGGGGTAAGTGCCGGAGAAGGTACATTTTTCCCCTACTTGGGTGAGAGGCAAGTTGTGGTCATAGACATCGAGAGATTAAGAGTTAAAATATACATGCAGAGGCTACATTGACACAAGAGTATTTTATGGTTGGTTACGGATAATCTGTGTGCTCAAAGTTAAACGACTCAGTTTCTCAAGATATTTTCACGTTTTGAAACACCACAGAACTACAACACTTAGCTTAAAATACTTGTAGTATTCATATTTTATATTGATGGCAAAAAGTTTTTCACCAACTTTAATTTTAAAAGGAATTTTACAAAGAAATGTACGAATAAAATTTGCAAATATTTTAAGTCAATCAAACTAATTTCGTTATAAACAACAATCAAATTTGTTCATTTAAATTATGTTTAGTATAAATTAATTCGGCGAAATTTTGCCGATGTGAAACGATTATTGGTACTGTATGTGTGTCACTCAAATAAGAAATATGTCAAGGAATAAAATATTATACATTTATTTTATATTTATAAATTGTACTTATGTTAAAAATAATAAAAAATGTGGATTAATATTAATTTATTAATATTAAAAGAAAATACCGTTTGTTTTAATTAGCAAAAAACGTGTAGTTGTGTTATATAAAAAATAAACATTTCGTTCTTTTATCATTTTGTTTTCTTTTCAGTAGTTACAAGCTATCCGGGCCATAATGTCGCAAATCAGAATATTGTTGGACTCAGTGAATAAATTTAACAGAGCTAATCAGAATATTGAAGAATGGAGAACGATATTTGAAATGACGTGTGATATTGTACGGATTGATCAAAGAGAAAAAGTGTTACCACTTTTGTTAGAAGGTCCTGCTTTTTTAGTAATTGATATTGAAGTAAGAAGAAAAAAGAGTCATATAGCCCGATGATCCAGGAATTATACTTAGTATGTGGAGAAAATAAGTATTTAGCGTTTGAAAAATTAAAAAAAAGGGTCTGGCAAATCCGTGGATGCTTATGCTTGTGAAGTTCGATCATTAATTAATCGATGTGAGGATAATTTCTTATGTGCCTTCCTGTAGGGACTCCCTTCGGAAGTTGTGGCTGAGTTACATCGGAAGCCTGATGTCCCATTCGAAGAAACTCTTGGAATGGCAAGGGCAATGTTATCAGTAAGTCGTTCAGTTTAACAGGATGTATTCGACGTATCTCTGGTAGGGAAAACTGAGAAAGTAGACAAATTTCGAGAGAGGGAAAAATGTAAATGTTTTTATGTCATAAAGAAGACCATTTTGCGAATATATGTCCAGAGGAGAATAAGAAAGTTATTTGTTTTAGGTGTAGTTATTCCTGTCATCTAGCTCAAAATTGCCTTGGGGAAACGGATATTGAGACGTGTCCAATTTGGAATAGGGTGCGTCCCATGGAATTATGAGAAATTCTACTTATCCAATTACGGTGGAGTCTAGGACAATCACGGCTCTGATCGATACTGGATGCATTAGGACGGTAGGGAAGAGAAATAATGTAAACAACGAGCGAATTAATTATACACATAAAATCACTATGTTGGATGGTAGTGAGATTATGGCAGAGAAATAAAGGAAGTGTATTCTGATCGATGAAGTGAGGAAGGAAGTGAGTTGTTTAATTGTTTCTTCACTTGTAGAAGGTATTGATGCTATAGTTGGTGTGAGGAATGTTTTGTTGATATGTTTGATATGTTTGTGTTGATATTGTGCATGATGTAAGTTTATTCGGATTGTGCCTCTCCTACACAGATGGATGATTGATATTTTCTTTGATTCTTACTAATTAAAAATAATTTAATTTAATTTTAAAGTAAAAAGATTTAAAATAATTTTTGAATGTATTATTTATTTTTTAATGTAATTTAAAATTTAACATATTAATTAAATGTTCTTTTTTAAAAAAATTTTAAGATTTAATTCCAACCAATTAGATTCTTTATAATTAATAATTTTTATTAACATATTTTCATTTATTGAAAATAATTAGTTTGAACTCAGAAATATATTGATCAAGAGAGATGTCAAATAGTGAATGCGCTTGTGATAATAATAAATGTTGCAAAACTCATATTGATGTTGTTATTAGTTGGTATGGACTTAATTTGTTTATTTGGGGGCATAAGGATCACTCAATCTGGTAGGGTGATATTTGATGATCGAACTGAGAATTTTTCGTGCGTAGCAATGGAGAAGGATGAGGTTGAAACGGGGAAGGTTAAGGAAAAGAATTTTACTGTGTCTTTTGATGGACATGGGAAGGTTATTTGGGTTAGGGATGATATTCAAAAGTATTCCGAAAATTTTAGTGCCTTGGCGTGAAGAGATAAGTAAACCTCCGGAATTTGAAAATGGTTTACTACCGGGTTCACCGGTATGGATCAAACCCATGCGTCATACATCGTGTGTTATCCAATGGATACCAGGTGAAGTGGTTCGGAAACTCTCTGCAGTGAAATATTTAGTGCAATATAATAGAAAGATTTTACCACGACACATTTGTGATTTGAGACCACGGCAATTAAGTAAATTTTTATTTAACGATCGTTTAGAACAATTGCAGGTGTGTAACTAGACAAATAATGATCGCCATTATTCATATGACGACTCTGAGCGCGTACATGAGGCATTATTTAAAAGTCAATCCGATAAAATCGATTATGGAACAGGCGACGTGCTAATCGTTGGAGAAGATATTTTGCAAAGCCAAAAAAACTCCGATGAATAACACGTAGATCAAATAGACAGAGAGGAAAGATCAGACAGACCTCAAAGGAAACGGCATAATATTACGATATTATTTTTATTCTGTAAGAAAATTTTTATTGATATCCCCCGTTCCTTCAGAGTTATCCCGCTTTGTCCATCTAAAAATCTGGTCACCTTAAATTAATCATAAGTGATATTTTATATTAATATTGATTTTTATGGATTTTATCTTATTTTTTTGATTTAAATAATGAACACTAAAATTATATTTTTCCCTTTTTGAGATAATAAATAATGAACAAGAAAATTAAATAAATAATAAATGTTATTGTGAAATGAGGAACTTTACTCAAATAATCATTATTAAAAATCAAGAAATAACACTAATTAGAATGATGACAAAGGGTGAAGGATCTTCCTAGAGTTATCTCTGAGATAATTGTAATTTTAATGATAATAAATGTTTTAATTATAATTTTGTCACTGCTCTTTAAAGACATAAATTGTTTAGGTATAGTTTTAAGGTTCGGTTCAGAGATTACAAATTTATTTTCAAGCTTTGATAGAAACAAATGGAACGAAACTTCATCAAAATCAGAGCTATTGAGTTTGAAATTCTCATATCTACACAACATGGGTAAATTCCCTCTAGGTTTTGAAACTGTAAGCTACGTACCACAACAATTATATTAAAAAGAATTTTTTTGTGATAAATAATGAATGGTTTCTTTATTAATGTAAAAAGAATTTAAGATTGGTAAAACTTATTTCAATAGCTGATTATTACAAAAGGTTGAAAATGAGCAGGTAATTAAATAAATAATTTATTTAGAATTTTTTATTACTAGATAAATGGTGTTGTCAGCAAAATCGCCAATAACAATTTTATTAGTTTTATTATTTTTCGTTTATTATTTTCATTTATTATTTAATATACCACAATCAATCGATCGATTACCACTTTCCATCATAAAGGGCTCAAGCGAAAACTCGTCAGGATATCCGTGAAAAATCTACCGGTTGTTCTGTTTTCTGCAAAACAGATCTACAAATTAGGCACAAAGACACAGTCTCTTCAATCTCAATCTCACAATTAGACCACCGTCAATATCGAAACCAGAGAAACAGAATCGATTCCGACACCAGTACCACCACATCCATAAGCACCAATAATCAAATCAGAATCAAGTGCAGCCGAGGCGAGAAGAGGGGATGAACTAGCGAGCAAGCCACCCTTCCGTTTGAAAATCTTACGCACCTCAACACCCAATCAAAGTTGTTTCGAAACATCACACTATGGCATTGTCTACTAAGGTCTTTGCACTACATTTATGTAACAACAAATCTTCGACAATAAAAGGTTCTGCTTGTGCTATTAGAATAAGTAGTAATTGTAGTACCCTACTATATAAATCATTTAGGGTGACCAGATGCTTAAAAACCAGGAAAAAATGCAGAAAGTCATTACGACTTATAAAAAGGCCGTTCTTCCCGTGTATACCTGTATCTATTTACTGAAATTCAGGTTTTTGAATCTGTGGCATATAAGAGAATCAAGAGTAGATAGTTTCAAGTGCAATAAATTGATTATTTCGTTACAACTTTTGTCGGACCGATTTTTTGTTCAGTCAAAATCAAAAAACTTATTTTTATCTTTCCGTTATATTATTAACGAATCATTTTCATTTGAAGTTACTATTATATAATATAAAACTTCAATATAACCAAAATTTATTACAAAATAATATTTTTAATTTTCACGCGATTTCTGAAAATATATAAACAAATTTGTCTTTTTATAAAATTGCATTTCTAAAATAGGAGAGTTAAAATATATGAATGTTTTTGAACCATGTTTAATTAAATTTTATTATAAGTTATTTACATTTATTATTTACAAATATTAATTTATCTCACAGTTACTTTATATGGTTTACTATATAGCAGTGGCGTAGTCATGGTATATGCTACCTGGTGCGGAGTTCATTTTGATGGCTTCCAAAAACAAAATAAAACACCAAACAGAAGTTTGTTTCCAGGAAATTATTTATGTGTTTCGTAAAGTAAATGGTAATATTAAAAAGTGACTACAATCCAGTTTCACGGGTTTTTTATGCCAAAAGAGTGAATGATTTTGTCGAAATCAATTTTATTCACTAGCTCTTGTTCGATGGACAAAATTGCAAGATTAGTGAGCCTTAAATTATTCATCGTTGATCTCAAATAGTTTTCCATCAATTTGAACTTCGAATGGCTTCCCTCACATGTTGGTACACTTACCAAATTTGTCAGAAAGATGCGAATCAAGATTACGATTTTCGGCACTGAATCATCCAGTTGATACTTTCTGATGCAACTCAGTAGGTCGACAGGTCCTTGCTTCGGAAGTTCAGAGGCTTCTTGCGAATCTCCGACAAACCATTTAAGTCGCTTTCGCTCCAGATAAAATTCGTCTTTGTTAATGTGCAACAGTTGAGAAGGTGGTAAAAATCGTATTTATCTGCCACATTATAATGCTGCTCGAATCTATTGGTTAGTTCCTGAACAATGCGGTCCAAGGAAGAATAAAATTCCCTCTGTAGTCCATTCTTGTGCGTTAATCCGGCATCTTCACATATTTCACCGAGGGGAATCAGATTTAAATACCCAGACATAAAAATTTTGTAAAATTTTAAATTTGTACATGATGCCCGGTGCGGCCCGCATGTGCCGCACCACCCTAGCTATGCCACCGATAGGAATTACTATATAGTCATACTTATATTAATATTTATCTGATTTATTTATAATCTTGATCTATCGAGATTAGTTGATTTATCAAGTTTCAAAGATACTTATAACTCTCGCAGCTCTATAGCATATAACTATGGAATAGTTATAGTTTGGTACTTAAGTACCAAGAAGAAAGATTGAAGTTTTTTTAATTTAATTATATTTTTTTCTAATTTATTAATTTTCTTTACCTTGTTTTAATATATCATCTTTAATAAGTTGTACTTCAGAGGTTAAGAAAATCAAAAACAGATTATAATTGCAAAATAATAAACTTTAAACAAATATGCAATTGAATAACGAATTGTTTCAATAAACAAGATTTATTTAAACAACAATTATAAAAGCACATTTATATAATAATTTAATTTTTTCTTCAAAAAAATACAACTAAAAATTTGGATAAAATCAAATATCATATCTTTATCGGTGATTGTCATTTTATTTTCCTAAAACTCTATCTTTCATTGTAATTGATTGATGGCGATGCCATATGCAGCAAATGAGATAACACAGACTCTTTGCACCAGCAAACTCATAGAACTATAATAAAAAATTAAATTATTTTATTTATATATTGTAAAAATATTTTAAAAATTTTTCGACAATAAAATTTTTGTCAAAGAAACATTTTCATCGATTTGTTTTCCGAAGGTTGATGAAGATTGTTAGTGGAATTTATTAATTTAAATTAATAATTATATATTTAATTCAAATAGTGAATGTTAGGAATTTAGGGAGCTTACATAAATTTTTGGAATTTTAATATTTAAAATATATCTAGTAAATTTTCAAAATACTTAGGCTGTCCCAAAAGTCCTCAGGTGGCCTTTAAAAACGCACTAATATTTTACGAAATTTAACCAAATTTGGACTGAATATTATTCAGACTGTCATAAATACTGTGTTAAAATTTCAAAGCATAAAATTTGAAACTTACCTAAAAAATAATATTATTAAAGATTTATTTTAAAAATTAGATGCAGCGAATTTAAAAATTTATTTAAAAAAATATTTAAAAAATTTCTTAAGCAACAACATATTCAAAGACGCATTTTGAGCTTCATCAATCACTTCTTTGACTGCTTTAATCTTTTCATCGTCTATTAATGACGGCCTGCCACTTCTTGATGAATCATCGAAGGACGTCCGCTTTTCTTTTTTAAAATCAGTCAATCATTGTTGAATAGTTTTCAGTGCTGGGTGATTTGCGTCTTCCCATGCCTGCTGAAGTTGCTGAAGAATTTCTGAAGCAGCGAATCCTCTTTTACTTTGAGTTAGAACAAAAAACGTTGGCAACATTAATTTGGTTCCATTGTTAAAAACCGCTTGATTTGAATTCGCTGCACTTTTAAAATTTCAATACTTTAATAAAACAAAATTTAACTTTTTTAATTTGAAATTTTAACACAGCATTTATGACAGTCTGAATAATATTCAGTCCAAATTTGTTTAAATTTGGTAAAATATTAGTGTGTTTTTAAAGGCCACCTGAGGACTTTTGGGACAGCCTAAGTATATTTTAGATATTAAAATATAGCAGAAGAAATTTTAGTTTAAAAATTATGTTTTATAAATTAAAATATTTATAATTTAAAATTAAAAATCTCAAATGATAAAGTAAGAGAGTGTTGTTGTTAATTTTTTAATTTTCAGAAATAGGAAATTCGGTTTTTTAAAAATTTTGAATTATAATCGAAATTAAAAAAAATATTGGAAAACTAAAAAAAAAATAAAATAAAAAATGAAAATTTGTTTAAATAACAAATTTAACCTTTTGTAGATTTTGAATAAATTCTGCAAATTTTAATTTCTTTTGATTTAGAATGGAGGATAATTCCAAACCTAACAGATAATTTTATTATTTAAACATTATTATCAAATACCTTTAAAGGTATTTAATGAAATAGCGAATGAAAAAATTGATTACATAATAACTGCTTCCATATAAATACGTTGTTTTGATCATTATTATAAAAATGCAAATTTTATAAGAATTATCAATCAGAATGAAAAGTTCAATTTAAGATTTGTTAAAAATATGTTTAACTATGAAAATAGAAACTTTATAATTGCCAAATTCGTGATACGAAGATTTTTTAAAATGAATTAAAAGGAAAGAATTTTAACAAGATCTTTTAAGGATAAAATTTTAATAAAAGAAATGCAATAAAACTAATTTTGTAAAATCAAAACAAATAATAAATTAAATATTCGTATTTTTATTACATTTCCTCTATGCATAAAAGATTTATGCAAAAATTGTTCCTCGAAAATTTGTTCAAAAATTATTTTTTTATGTTAAAATTTTATTAATAAAATTTTGGTGCTTTGACTTCAATTTTTGATATCGAACTTAAGAGTGAACCTACTGTTATCACTATCGTTCATTAATTAATAAACAGTTATAAAACGTTTTTATTAAAATATTATTTATTATTTATTTATATTTCTAAGAACGTGAATGAAAAATATATGAACATTAAGTCAATTTGTACTATAATTAACACGTGAATCTATTTTAATAAGTTTAATGATCAAGACATGTCGAACATAAATAGTCGCTGCCAAGATTCATAATTTATTTTTTAGTACAATGTTTTCAGAAATTCTTACTTTGAGATTTTTTGAATAACAATTCTCTTGAGCAATTAAAAAGATAAAATTTCACTGTATTTAATTGTGCATTTTTCAAAAATAATTTTTTGTTTATATTTATGTTTTCCTAGATTTATTATTCTTTTTCAATGTTTTGTTGGTTTATTAAAATTATATCATCCAACTAAAAGCTAATAAAAGTACAAAATCATTGAATTAATTAAAAAAATTGCTAAATAATAATCCGGGTTTAGACATCAATATTAGAACGAATTATTTTTCCATTCTTTTTATTCGCTTACTTTCTATATAGGTATATATATATATATATATCCATGGAAATTAGAAACCTGTTTTTGAAGGTTTTTTACTCAATCGATTTTCTTCAAACTTTGCCCACTTACTCATTCTCGATGACAATAAATGATCATGTGAAAATTTGATCGAATAAAACTTTTTAAGATCCAAAAATGGGAAAAAAAAACGGAAAAGTTAGAGTTCCCGAACAATATTAATTGTAAGATATCTACTTATAAATTATAAGTAATTTATATTAATTTTTAATGTGTTTTTTTAATTTAAATTTTTAAAATTTTAAAATCTTTGTTGGCAAAGTAGAGTTCTGTATGCATAAATAATGGATATAAAAATTTAATTTTTTGATTTACTAGTTAAAAAGAAAGTTACTTATTTAGTTTCGTTAGTAATACTGTAATCAGTATGTCGTCAGTAAATTGTGAAAACCACGCATTAAAAATATAGAGAATGCAGTTTTAAAGTTTATTTTGAGTATAAAAATCTTTATGTAACTCTTCAGGTGACACTCTCCCAATAATTCTTTAATTAAATAAACATAATTTTAAAAGTTTGAGAATTTTTATCACCGTAGAATATTTTCTATGTCAAGCATTATTGCTTACATTTTCATTACAATTTTATTCATAATTCTCGTAAAGGAATTGATGTCTCGCTCAAATGTTTGTTGTGCTAAATGTTAACATTCTGTGCTCTGATTTTAGGAATTTTTAGATCTAAATTAATATAAGATCTAAATTAACGTCCAAACTGTAAAACTTTATTGGAAGTTTTTAAATTGTGTACTGATGGCATATTGATTACACTATTACTAATTGAACTGAATAAGTAAATTTCTTTTTAAATACTATTTGTTCTGATGATGACTGTTAAACCAGAAGTTTCAATAAACAAAAAGAAAATTTAATTTTTCTAATTATTTTTTATTTGATAATTTATCAATTTTATTTATTTATTATATATTAGTAATTTCCATTTCTCCATATATTTTCTTTGTATTTCCTCTGTCGATTGATTTGGTCTTACTGTACTCTCCGTGACCTGTTTACAAGATTTGAATAAGTCAACTGTGTTCCTCTCTATCCAATCCATGAAAAGATAAAGATTCGGCGGTGTTGCGCAATGTGCAGTCCCGTCACCAGACGGTTCAATCACCTTCATTTTACTCGATAAATTTGCTAGTTTGTCATCAGCACGATTTTCTTTTTATCACCGAGTGACTATTCTGATGATCCAGCATCACATGCAGTATCGACATGTAAGATTTTGTTTTACAAAATTTTGTTTTACACCGGACCAACAGCTTCAAACACATTTGATGACCGGTAAATTGGTTTTCCAACATCAATTTGATGAACTCAGTAAATGAATTACAGATTACTTCGAAGTTATCATTTTCGAATTTAGTAAATATTGACAATTTTCATTGAAAACAATCGATTTAATTAGTTTATGAATGAAATTTTTGTAAACAATATCGCCCACGTTTTTCACGGCAATTGCAAGTACATATTCAGACGTTTAAAAAATAATGGCAAAATTTTATAATTAAGTTACAAAAAATTGAAATCGTCGTGAAAACAACTAATTTTAAAATATTGTGCAGTAATTTTAAAAATTATTGGGAAAGAGTTACTTGTGAGGCATTATTGATTAAATCACTTAATCCGTCCATTAATGTACAAACAAGTCTCTCTTCCAATATGTTGAAAATATTTAATTAGTTATTGTAGAGGCTTATTAATTAAAATCAAAATAATCTAATTAAATTTTATCGGTACTTTATTTCTACCCTTTATTTTCTTTACAGAGTTCCTTTATTTTTTAATCATATTCATTTTTTTTGCTGTGATATAATTCTTTTTTTTATATTGTATATTTTGTTTTTATTTTCATTTTTGTCGATTTTTTATGTTTATTTTTATGGCATCCAAAATATTATTTATTAGGATAGAGAAATAATAAATAATAAATAGATGATAATAAATAATAAATCTTCCATAGGTAATAAATAAATAATAATAAAGAATAAATCTTATAATAAGAATTTAAAATAAGAATTATCTTGGAAAATATATGGATTATTAGTTAATCGATAAAAAGAATATATCTCGATCAAATCCGTCTGCCAAGTTAATTTTCAGAAAACGAAATTTAATTGTTCTGAATTCAACGCGAATTCCATTATATTTTCGGGCAATACATCGACGACAAATTCTG
>MQRK01104195.1:0-15523 GCA_001938485.1 Girardia tigrina
TAATTTTTAAAATATTTAGTAAGCAAATTAACATAAAAATATTTTACCCTTTAAATCAAAAAAAATAATAAACTATTCAGGTGAGATAAAAATTTAAAATTAACCCCTCATAATAATAAAAATAACAATTTAAATCCCGAAAATATGCTTTCATGAGAACACATTCAAAAGGCAAATCATCCAAAACGCAAAACAATTAAATTAAAAAATTTATTAAAAATTGAAATGGTGTTTTCGAAAAATTAAATGAATTGAATAATTAAAATAATGAAAAATCATTTTTAAGAAATATTTTTAATGATATTTATACGTTCGTTAATTTTTTTAATACTAAAAATTTATAAAAATCAAATTTTAAAATAGAAATAAAAATTATAATATTTATAAGATTAAAAAATAAAAATAAAAAAGTATGAAAAATATATTCAATTATAAAAAATTTAAAAATTTAAATATAAAAATTTACAAGAAGCATATTTTTAATCCAAAAATGTTTTACCTTTAGATATTCTGCATTTGGATATTTGGCTATTAACCATTAAATACATGATGATGTATATGTACATCATTGTTTTCTTCCTTACATAATTTCTGTAACAACGAAGCTCGGAAGAGGCTTTCGTGTGTAATTTATTTCGCTCTGATAGTGCCTCAGTTATCCAAGAAACAACTGATTTGTTATCTGATTTTACTACAACATTCGTTAGTCCCCATTTAATACACATATTTAGACCCTTTACAACTGCTTCTAGTTCTGCTACGTTTATGTGCCTAGAATAGTCAGTTTTCCTTAACCACGATGCATCTTCTATAATATTTCCTTAAACTTCCAATGCTGCCTCAATGGCTATCGAACTGGCATCACACCCTATGATGCCGTCTTTACAATCATCAATACTCCATATTCCTCTATAAAGATCTTCCTCCTTAACTTTTTTCAAAACAAACTTGATTTTCTCGAATAATTCTACATCTATTTTCTAATCCCATTTTCCTTCACTGAGCCTTTTCATGTAGGAGCATGATGGACGCAGCCAACCTGCAACAGGGTGGATTCCTACTAATTGGCCACACAGCGAATATAACTCGCGACGCGATATTGATTCGGCAACTATCTCGTCCTTGAAATGATTATCTCTCATCCATCTCACCGAATTCTTATCTTTAAAGACTTTAACTCCCAACATTCGCATCTCCTTATCCATTGAGAGATTTTCTGGTTTTTTGCATTTAAGACTAAATTTCTCAAACAGCATTCTAATTTCGTCAACGTAAATGTCATCGATATACGAGTCGGTGTTTTCACGTACTCTAGAATCAGAATTTAAAATCCACTTGACAATTTCAGTCATAATGGTCGGAGCGATATTTATACCAAAGCCCGTCCTGGTTAGAGCGTACTTTTTGCCATTAATGATACATGATTGATAACGCTACATTTCCTTGTGAACGTGAATCTGCATATACGCCTCTGATAAATCAAGTATGGAAAATCTTGATCCTTTTCGCCACCAGGTACGAAGTTTTTCCAAACATATATCTGCTGAGTCCCTGTACACGTCTACATAATTGTTTAATTTCCTAAAATCAAAGATCGGTCTTATCTTGGATTTTTTAACTTGCAATATTCAAAATATGGGTATAGATCTTATCGATTTACCTATTTCCTTCTCGCCATAATCGATTAAATAAGCCTTCTTCATCCACTCCTCAAGGATTTTCATTGTGGCTATGTCTTTCGATTTGTCATCCTTAAAGGTCGAATGTCGAATTGGTAGATAAATCGTCGATTCATCTTTCCACTTCCATTTAACCGTTCAATTTTCCTTAAATTTAATCTCATAATTGTGTTTGTTCAGGCTAACACTTGGCACTACACCCGTGACACAACTCATATTATCACCAGCCTTCCTTAGTCCTTCTCCTACAAACACATCAAATTCGATAACATCCTTATTAATTTTCACACCCCAAAGTTCACTTATAACATCCATACCAATTAAAATTCCCAAATCATAGGTAAGCATTTCATGACAGAACATTCTACTTTCCTAGTTCTATTGTCTATAGTCAATTCCACATCACTAATCCCCACACATATATCATCGCCCTTAGCCAAAACAATTCTTTGCTCATTTGACTGTAACGAGTTTCCCTTGATCAACCCTTTCAAAACAACAGTTTTTGAGCAACCCGAATCTATCAACGCTGTAAGCGACTTGTTGTTAACAATGACAGTCATGGTTGGCAGCGCCTGAAAAATCAGAAGAAGAGAGCCGGTTCCTACAAACTCCCCGGTCCGTTTCCCGACTTGCAATATTTTGCTATATGTTCAACTTGTTTACATTTATAGCAAATTATTTGTCCATTAGATTGCCGCTGAGAATTTTCATAACGGTTTACCCTTGTTTGTACCAGATTTCCGTCATGTGGCATATGGGGTTTTGTAAAGGAGCTCCTTCTACCGCCGCTGACCTCACCTCGTTCTTTAGAAACGATCTTTCCATCATCAACGTTTTGTACCGCTGACATTGAACTTTGTGTGACGCATTTTTAATTCCTAAATACCTGCAAATATATTCAACCATTTCGGTTAAATCTTGATCGCCGGCCTGCTCTAAATTCAATTGAAACTCGAACGGCAATTCAGCCATAAAGGCCGCCTTGGTCAGATCGTCGATTTTTGATGGTAACATCTTTGCTTGAGAAACGTATTCGTCAATAGTTTGTCCTTCGTAATATTTCAAATTAATCAGTTGGCTGTACGCAGATCGTCTGGTTAATCCGAATGATTTGTCCAAGATTTGCAGAACTTCTTCACTGTTGCTATGTTTCTTTTCATCCAATTCCATGTATATATTTAACAGAACATCAGTCAACAAAAAAGGAAGATATGGGGCCGGATCCAAAATCCTCTAGATTTTCATAATCATCTTTAACTGTTTCTTCAAAATTTCAAAACTAAATTTTTAAATCGCTTATCATTGCCCGGATAGCTTGTAACAACGAATAACAAATCTATAAAATTTATTTTTCACTAACAATACTTTTTAAATAGATATTATTTAAACAAATAATTATCTATATTTTTTTCATGTTAAATATTTCATTTAAGAAATAAATTTAACATGTAACAATTTCTAAATGGTAATTCAAACACAATATTTTTTACATTTAGTAGGTGCTAAAAATATCTATCTTAGTTTTTGAAAGCAAACTTTCATGATATGGCAGTTCACTTTTTTAACTGTCAAAATTTGACACCTCGGTGCAACACTTTCAAATACATTTATTGTATTTAAAAATGAAAAATCATGCATTTAATGGTTAACCCAGTGGTTTCATACCTTTTTGTACCGGCGCATCCCTTTGAAAAACAAATTGTTGATTAATTTTTTTGTGACACCTATTCGATTTTTTTAGTTTGTATTCGAAAATAATGTTTTGGAAATAGCTGCATGCGCCCTTGGGGATGTGCACCCACAGGTTGGAAACCACTGGGTTAACCCATGGTATATATAAAACAGCAAAATTGTTGTTCATTAAGTCCGAAGATAGAGGAAAATCTACCGAAATATAACAAAATGTTGTTTTTTGAATGGCTTTACTAATTTTCATAAAATTTTGCCATTATTTTTTAAATTTCTTAATAAAATTAAACATCAATAAAATTCTTTTGATCTAGAATTTGTTTTGCTTTGATATTAAATTTATCAATTTAATTTATACAGATTACTTAACAACTTTCTTTAATACTATGAAATAAGATTTAATGATTTGCTAAATAATAATTTTTAAAATAGACAATTTAATATCGTGTTTTTGTAAATTGATTTCAAAATTTCGGAAAAATAAATTCAAATGAACTAAAGCAAAACCTCAAACAATCAAATGACATTCTATTAAAATCAATTGCACATTAAATAAAAACAAATATTTTTGTTTAAAATATCGTTTGTTTATTTGAATCAAACATTAAATAAATCAAAAAAATTATTCACAAAATTAAAATAAATTTATTCGATTGGCAGTGTTGAAAACAAAAGCAAAATCCTGATTGATTTTTCATAATTCTAGGAGTCGTTGAATGAGCGAGCGATCGACAATTTTTGTCAATATCTTCGACTAGAAACCGTCCACCCGAATCCAGATTACTCTTCGGCGGTGGAGTTCTTGAAGAAGCAATCGAGTGAACTAGATCTCGAATTCAATGTCTTAGAGCTGTGTCCAGACAACCCGATTGTGATTCTCAAGTGGCCCGGGACTGACCCGAGTCTGAAGAGTCTCGTGCTGAACTCTCACATGGACGTCGTGCCGGTGTTCCCCGACTGTTGGACGTATCCGCCATTCTCGGCGCACATTGACGACGACGGCAAAATATTCGCTCGCGGCACACAAGTCAGACTTATTTTATGACCGGTTATGATGCATTCGAGTCTTTTGAAATTAGCGAAAATTTCTTTCAATAAACCGACAAATAGCGCTTTAACAAAGATACTTAAATAGAGCTAGGAGCTCGGGAGATCCGGGAACAAATCGATTAAATCGAATGTGCCACTTTCAAACTAGTTCTGCATTGACTTCTACATTTACAATGTTTATAATCATTTAAAGAAAAGCTCTAATTTGCCTACTGTTATAGAAATAAATAACCATTAGAGTCGAGTTCGGTTAGTGCGGCGTTCTCGGGACGGGATGTGGATGTCACTCTAGCCGGAGCACACTGAAGACTCTAATGTACAATTTGCAACACATGTTTGATTTTTGCTGATGGAATATTATTGTTGAATTCTCATTATCTTCAGATTTCTAATAGTAATCAATATGTTATTGTTTTGCATAATAATAAGTACGTGTAAAAATTGTATTTTATTAATATAAGAGAATTACAACCAGAAGTTATAATACATATTTCAATAAAGAAAAATAAACCAATTAAATTTTTTTATTATTTAAATATAATTTGATTTTATTGTTTGTTTTGCATTATCATCATTAGTACTTCATCATCTTCTGAATCTTCAACTGTCTCAAAAAGAACTCGTTCGATTTAGTCTGAACAGTGTGTCCAATGTCATCCAAGCTTCTTTTTTAGAGACTTGTTACTCTTGCTCTGTTGCAGTCTGCAAAGTATTTTACGAATCTCCCTTACATATTTCTTCATCACCTTTGCTTTCCAGTTGATTGTTTCTCACAGCTACGCGATTTCAATGCCAGACATCTCTTCCTAGCATTCAAGATTGTCATCAATATAAATATTTTCGTATGATGGCCTTGGCAAACAGTCCTTTGCAATGTTCTCAATTTCTAGATACTAGTCTTGAAGCTCAACTTGAGCGATAAAACCAGCCTTTCTGGAGTAATTAATGATAGTAATGTGAGAAACAAGTTGAAATGCAGTTTTATCCACTACATCGTTCGTAACACATCCACTCCTCCAGCTACATTAATTGCATCTTTGTCAGTAGCCTCCATAACGATAAGAATGTATTTCATCACTGCTGTTTGGTAATGATACATGAAGGCACGAATAATGCACTGATCAAGCGGCTGATTAAGAGATGTCGTGATTGGAAGGAAAAGCAACAGTGTTACATTAGTGAATTGCATGGATTTATGACATGATGCATTGTCAACAATAATGAATTACTTGTGTATTAATTTTTCGCATGTCGGCATCGAATGTAACACAAATATGGAAGAAAAGGTCAGCTTTTCGAATTTGTAAAATATGGCAGCGGTACATTTTTTTGATCCTTTAAAACACTGTGGTCTGGCGATTTTTCTATGATAAAGATACGCTTGTTAGATCCACTGGCATTGGTAAGAAAGACTAATGTTTTCTGCTCTTTTGCCAGTTTACTATCAGTTGGATTACTTCCCTTGTAAGCTAGAGTACCCAATGGTGTTGTTCAATAAAGCAGACCACTTTCATCCAAATTTACTGATCGTCTGAGCTCTAAATTTCTAGTATTCCAGGAAGAATATTTTCAATACACTTCTCAGCTCCCAATATATCAGCTATGACCTTTTCACCATGTGTACGGTGAAAGGTGATGTCATCTCTAACCTTCAGTCACTCCAACTGACTGTGTTTTGGAGTGATATTGACTCTGAGCTGCATTGGCGACTGTTCAGCTTTCTCTAGCATCAAGGGACCGTTCATAGCTGCATTCTTTGCTCGTATTTGCTTGATCTACTCAATTACAGCGTACTCCACGTCTTCGTTTGAATATATTCGTTGTCGTTTTCTTTGTATATTTCTGTTGTTCAAAGCTTCAAATTGAATATTATCTCATATACCTTTATTATTGTCCACAGTCCATCGGACGATGCAAGACTAGTCAGCAATCTGTAGTTAAGTAAGAGACTTAGATTCTAGCAGATTCAGAAATTTTAGCTTTTGCTGCACTGACAGTGATGACTGTTTGTTATTGGTCATGATGGCGGAGGTTTACTTAATTTTTTGATGAAAGATTAAATGGAAAATATTAAAAAACATTAATTAAAAAAACAACCTAAATTATTTGATATGATTATATGTGAATCAATATGTTTACTTTTCATCCCTAAAGTAATAATTAAACAGTATTAAAATTAAAATAAAATTATTAAATTTAATATATTTTTTAAAGATAATTTTAATAAACTTTTAGTTTTAAATATAAATGTACTGTTAGTTTATCTCATTATCCGAACCAAATATACATATTATGGACAACATATTTCACTCTAACCGGACTCGATTGTATTAGGTTACCTAAAATTCGTGATGTATTAAACTTGTAAAATGTCCACTGCTGTATTTATATATTTTATTATGATTAATAAATAGTGAATATTAATTTTGAACGCCATTTTTAAAAATTTATTTCTTTTAATTTTATCGGATTTATCGCCAACGTCAGACTAAATTGACTTAATTTTTGTAGCTTATATAAAGAAAATATTGATTATATAACTATCCATTCCATAAGAAGATATTTGAAGGTAATTAACAATGAAATTTGTAACTTCTACCGACATGGGGAGTTTGTCATGGCTACTTGATGCTTTTGACATAAGATGCTTGTAAGTCACATTGATTTGCATTCTTAGCCAACTCCCATCTCTACTTAAATAATATTTGACTTTATGGGTTCATTAAAGTCAGCTGTTTGTTGTTTCCGTTTTACTAATGAATTGATTCATCAAGATGTACTGCTCTGTCAATCGAATTATTTGACAAGCAGTTTATATCAGCCTGGACTAAAGAATTATACTGGATCACCTGAATAATAGAAACTTCTTGGTTTTCAAAAATTATAAAATACTGAAAAACATTATTTCCGATAAATTATTTTTTAAACACGCCTCTAATTGATTCTTCATAATGTAAATTGTATTAACTAATTTTAAATTTTAATAAATATCCTCAAATAAAACCTTGTGACATACTTAATTGCGCAATCATACTCAAACTACAAAGGGTAATTTTAATTTAGTCTGATGATGGCGGTAATCTGCTGAAATTAATAACGAAATAAATTTTGTAAAAGTGGCACCACAAGAGCTTTTAATTACTTTAAATTCTTATTATTTTTTTTCATTTTATTTTTTATAATAAGTTTTGCACATTTTCTAAACATTCTGTATTCTCCAAGGACATGAAGTGCGTTGGCATCCAATATTTAGAGGCGATACGGAGAATCAGGGTTCGTGACCCAGAATATCGACCAAGAAGGAATGTGTTTGTGTTATTCGTACCCGATGAAGAAGTTGGCGGTGGAAAAGGAATGCAGATGTTTGTCGAAACTCAGACGTTCGTCGATATGAATGTTTGTTGATGAGTGATGTCTCACTAATTATGTCATGAATGATAATGTAGATAGGACTGGTTATGGATGAAGGCATTGCTAGCGAGACAGAATCTTATCCTGCGTTTTATGGTGATCGGGTCGCTTGGTGGGTTAAAGCGATTATTACTGGGAACACGGGACATGGATCACAATTTCTCAAGAATACTGCAGGTGTTAAAGCGAGCATCTTGTTAAACAAGTGAGGAAAAGAATTAATTAATTTTTTTTAATTAAATCAATTTGAAACCGTAAACGGAACATATATGGCAGAAATATACATAGTTCATCAATATCCAAAACAAAACTTGTCCATTGCTTGATTATTTTAAATAAGCAAATGTATATTTCGATTATCTTTGAACATTCTCGATGAAGTAACAGTATCTATGAATATCGCATATTATTTAACCCTTTCCAGCCCATTGTTGCCATATGGCAACATATTTGAAAAATTAAATTACAGTTATCTCTTTTACCCAATTTAAATTTTATACATAGTAATAGTTTCTAAAAAGTCTAATAGATGACACTACATACATTAGAATGCAAAAAAGCGCGATTCTCACTTGTTTCTTAGCAATTCAAATCAACATTGTAACGGATATCCAATGCTCCAATATTTTGCTTAAGTAATAATTTGCGCTGGGGAGGGTTAAACAAATTAACAATATATACAAATATACAAAGGAATTCAAAAATAATTATTGTAATTAACTTAAAAAATGTCATTCATCAAAAAATCTGTTTGTACAGTGAAGTGATTAGATTTATTTTCTGAAACATGAAACCAAAATATTTTCTTGTATTTTTTAACACTGTTATTTTTATATTCTTCCCATTTTTTTAACTCATATTTACTGTTACAATATAAAGTTTAACAAAGCTGTTTCAAATGAATCTCACACCCAGTAGGTAAAAGTGAAGAAAATGTTATTCAACCTTGATGTTCGATGATGTATCACTATAGTTAAAAGAGTAGGGGATGCCACTCATGGAGATATTTGCTGGACATTTTAGTAAGTCAAATATACGTTTTTCAAAAGATAACAATTAAACATATTGTTAAGATAATGAATATGCTAATAAAATAGAACATTGATCAAATATACGTTAAGAAAAATAATTATTTTTCATTTTTTTTTTCGTTTAACAATACATTTAGATGTTTATTAAAATGATATCCTTCAATAAAACTTAATTTATCTTACAATCAAGATTTATGAATTTCCGGAATAATGAAGAATCTCGCATGAAAGAAAATAGTTTGACATTAGGTGATGTAACTACAATTAATCTGACAGGGATGTCTGGTGGAGTTCAGCACAATGTTGTACCATCACCGTTCACTCTAAATTTTGATATAAGAATAACCCCTAATCACAATTTAATTGAATTTGAAAAGATGATTAGAGATTGGGCAGAAGAAGCGGGTGGAGGAATTGAGGTAATTTAATTCATTTTAATATGTTTAAAATTTAAAACTAAAATCAGTACACCTTTGGACAATACGCATCAGCAGCATATTTGACCTCGAGGGATTCCGATAATAAATGGTGGACAACTTTTGAAGAGGTCTGTAGTTCGCAAAAACTGGATATTGTTCCTCAGGTATTCCCGGCTGGTACAGATAGTCGGTATGATTTTTGATATTTTTTTCAAGTTAGATTTGTTTTTAACTATTTTTAATTTTTCAAAATATTGTATTAAGTTTTATTTTTTACTTTAAAATAATTACAGTCGCATTTCTTTATTTCTTTTACAATAGCCGACATTAGTTAAAATGAAAAATAATCTATCTTAAACATCATTCTTAAATCATTCTTAAAAATAATCATTCTTAATTCCATTCTTAATCATTCTTAAATGGAATAAGATATCGTCAAATGATCAGAGAGATTGTTTTATCATTCATCGAAAATAAACCGGATATGTGGTTCCAACAGGACGGGCCACATGTCACACTGCAAATGAGACTATGAATTTGCTAAGAGATAATTTTGGTGACAGAATTATTTTAAGACGTGGTAACATTGAGTGACCTCCAAGATCTCCAGATCTTAACGCACCTGATTTCTTCTTATGGGGTTTTCTATAAGACTGTGTATACAAAAGAAACCCAAGTTCAATATCAGATCTAAAGAAAATTATAACCGAGGAAATAAGATCGATTAAGCCATCAGTTTTAAGCAGGGTAATGGAAACTGCCATAGAAAGTTGTAGAATTTATCAATCGGGAAATGAAAAACACCTAAATAATGTAATCTTTAAAAGATAAATTAATAAAATATAACTTTTAAAGTTTATTTTTGTTTTATTGTTTGTTAAATTTAATAAAAGGAAAAGAAACTATAGGTTAAATAAATTGTGTAGTTACTTTTGAATCTTGAGTAGAGTGGTCGTGTCTCGGTCCACAGAGACATAATTAAACGACATAAATTAAACGACACGATTAAATATTTTAAAATGTTATCGTAATTTAAAATTGATTTATAAAAGTAATAAAATAAAATCAAATATGAATATTTAAAAGTATTTTTATTTATCCGGTTTAAGATTTATAAAACAAATTGTTTCTCAAAAAAATAATAAGCTTGTTTAAATATTAGATTTAAACATTTTTTGTATGGTATAATAAAATTTTTGATATCTGAAATAACATATAGTTATAATTCTGACGATGTCCCCAAAACCTCTAATAATTACCAAATTGAAAATCACACTTTTTGTGTACTCCAAAAAATAAACTTTTAATGTCCAAAAAAGTCCATCGCGATTAATAGATTGAGTGAAATTCTCACCCCCTCCATTTAATTATTTATTTGATTTATGGATATCAAGTGCATACATCAATGTATCAAGAAATTAACATCCCAAATAGTATTAAAATACTGAATTCCATCTTAGTAAAAGTCCAATGAACTTCAGTTATTACTTATTCATGACCTTTTTCATTTTATGCCAATTGAATTAACAATAAATTATCTAATATTTTAGTGTATATTGTAAATTATTAATAGTAGGATAATATTTCCTATAATATTCCAAAAGAAATGTATCAAAGAGAAATAAATCACAATTGAATTTTATAAACCTGATGAGAGAAATGTACTTTAAAAATAAACTAATTTGATTGAAACATTATGGCGATTGCGGACACATGGAAGTTTATAAATGGGAAGATGAAATACTGCAGAAACATGTCAATTTATTTAGAGTTTCTTGTGAGCCATTATTAATTTGATTTCTCTATCAACCAATTAATTTCTAAAAACATTTCTCTTTGTCATTATTACATACATATAACTAGTTTTAAGCAGGGCTGTGGAGTCGGAGTTTAAGGATTTTGGATGAAGTCGGAGTTAGAGTCAGAGTCTAAGTTGGAGTTGTGACTCGACTCCGAACAAAATGATAACAAATATTATAAATTGACCTAAAAATGAGCCAGAGTAGGAGTTGGAGGCGAAGGCTGAATCCGAAGTTGGAAACAGAGTCAGAATCGGACATTTTAAAAATATAGGAGTTGTAGTCGGGTAATTTTAGTCCGACTCCGCAGCCCTGATTAATGATTAGATAATAATACTTTATATAAATGTTTAATTTGTTATTACAGGATATTATGTGAAGATAATAAGTAAAAGTTATAATCAGTTTAGGGTTGCTTAATAAAAACTGCAACACTTATTAATTTCAAGTTTCAAACACTTTTTTTAAATTCGATATAATTGTATGAATGAACTATTTGCATGGTAACTAGCGTTATCATTCTCGTAGTGTACTGTATCACAAATATCAGATTGTGAAGATGCACCAAACAACTTGATTAAAGGTCTATTTGATGGCATCTGAAATTATTCAAATGTACTTGTACCATCATGTGTTTAGCTACAAATTCATGACAAGCACAAAATTTTGGTACACAAGTATGAAGACATTTATTTCACCTATTTATGAGTTCTTCTATTTTTGATTTTGTTTCTTTCTTTTTGTAATACAATCTTTGTAAAGAGACATCAATGGTCAACTAATACTTTCCCTACAGAACCATTATCGTCGTTTTCGTGTCATGTATGTATATGAGATTTTATGTAAACAGACTTTGACTACTTTATTGGGGAATCAATCTTACACTGATTATTTAATTTCATGGTTCTGTACCCCAGATACACAAGATAAATAATAAAGTATGTTGTATATGATATAATTAATGGTGCAAAATGTTCTACATACCAAGTACTGATAAGTACCTATTGAATATAATAACAAATATAATGATGAATCTGCGATTAATAAATCATTTGTTTTGATATTTTAACAGATTTATTCGCAAAAAAGGAATATCAGCAATAGGATTTTCACCAATTAACAAAACTCCAATTTTGCTGCACGACCACAATGAATTTATAAGGATTGATACATTCATTCGCGGAATAGAGTTCTATGAGCACCTTATCACCGCTATGGCGTCCATGACCGAATGAATCCTATTATGATTCTGATAGTTAATGTGCCAAACAAATTTTTTATTATTATAATAGGAAACCTTTTTCAAGATTGATTTTGTTCAATTTTTATAATAAAAGTAATAACTTAATGGATTGTTTTGTCATTTTCTTTAATTTTTTAGGAGATACTAAAGCGCCATCTTTGAGTTATTACAATAATGTCTGTGTTATAATTACTTAATCGACGATATATATTTATTTATGTCACAATGTCATGTATTTATTTTGGCATTAATCGTTACATTGACAATTTTCAAATGTTGGTTTTTCACATGTCACCAGAAAGCTTCACTTTTATATTGTGATGCCGAAGCTGATTGACAATGGCAAAATCAAGCCAATATGAAAATGCTCCGATAAAGAATTTCAGGAAGTCGTCGTCTACGAGGTTGATGGCTGCTGTTATTCGATTATTCATATTATTAATATTTACTGTCAGCGATTGAATAAAAGCGTTGTCTTTAACAAACCCCACAGAAAAAGTATCACATGGAGATTGGGTTACCTGGCAGGCTAATCCCAGAGAGTAAGATCTTAAGGACTTCTTCTATCAATTAACCACTGAGGTTCGTTTTACTCCAGGTAAGTTCGAACTCTGAGATACTAATGTGAAGGTACCAAATCTTCTTAAAAAATAAAGCCTTTCTAAATCTGCTCATCGCCGAAAAATCACCTTTAGAGCACTTAAAAATAGATTTGTCCTGTTACGGTATGTGCTGCAAAGATAAAGGGACCTTAACTGCTTAAAATTCAATCTTTTAATGTGTTTTGAAGTAAATTTTAAAATTAAATAATTAAATGAAGATGGAAAAATCTCCTTATTTAAATATATTATTTACACAGAGAAAGGGATGAAATCTTGGAGTTTGTAACAGTGAGAAATCAAAAATATAGTTGATATTAACATATTATAAACAACTAGAAAACGAAAATTAAAACAAACGGCTGGTGACCAGATAGCAATTAATTTATGAGTGAAAGAGCAATCTTGTTACAATCAACAAGACTTATGTTTATGGCTAATCATCAGTACTATACAATAATCATCTGTTACAAGATCAATTGATATTTTCCCCATACTTATACACACACACATTATAAATGGGGATGAGTTTATATACAAAATTATTCCGTGCCTATATACCCTATAATTTACAAAAAACATTTCCATACTGACTTCATTTTAGTCCGACCAGAAATAAGAGTCAGCTATTCTCAAGTATTTCTATCCAATTTTATGTAAATGTTAAAGTGCTGTTCTGAAAAACATCAACAATGCGTTTGTCATCTTATTAGATAAAGCGTGTTTATCTTAGGACAAAATCTGATAAAATATTTTGCGTCACCTATGATCAATGATTGTCCACTTCTCTCCTTTACTTCAACGGAAAAATGAGACTTCGTGTCATTTCTGTAACAGAATCCAAGAACACAGAGTCATGAAAGTGGAAGTCGTATTGTTTGGTTTAGTACTCATCCTATCAGAATTTTATTCATTTTCAATATCATATTTTCAATTTTCATATTCAAAACAAAGATGCATTTATTGCAAATCATTGTATTTTAAAAGAAATGATATTTGACAATTATTAAAACAATTGCAATTAAATTTAAACCACATAATATAATAAATTTTACATTTTTTTAAGCAAATATTTAATATCGTAATTACACGTAATTATACACCGTGTATCAAAAAAACAATGCAATGAAAACATAATAATAACTTGTATTTAGGAAACATTACAGTGGCCGTGTGCTGTTCACCATGCATCATGGTATGTGAATGTGCTTGTGAATAATCATTTGAGACACTCAATTCATTATTGATGTGTTATGCTTGACAATGCCTCAACTCTATATTGAACATCACAAACGAGTTATTGATCTTAACCATATGCATGGAAGTTATCGTAAAGCTGCTGAGGCTCTCAACAAAGAATTTTTCCCATTGAATGTGACACACTCAACCATTCAATATCAAGTGAAGAAAATCAGTACCAGATAATGCCTTCATAACCAGAACAGTACAGGAAACTCTCGTGGTGGCTCAAATTCTGGAAGAAAGCGGTCAACTGGCACACCCAATAACATAATAAATATGGCCAAAGAGATTATTGGGACAGGCAAATCAATTCTACATGTTGAACGTGATTTGTGTTTGAGTCAGCATAGTGTCCAAAACATTATCCGTCCTGACCTGCTGCTGAAGCCCTATGTTTTGCAAGTGGTGCTTCACCTAACTGAAAACCACCGTATCCACCGCAAAAGAGCTTGTGGTCCTTCTTTGGAACTCTTTTACGGCAGCCATGTTGATCCGACTCTCTTTTTCTCATCTGATGAAGGCAGTGTGTATCTCGATGGTCACATGCAAGTTCGAAATGCAGTTGTATGGGGTGTCAAGCGGACACCATCTCATTATGTCAAGCATAATTATCAATCCAGGAAAGTGACTGTGTTTGCTGCTCTCGATAGTGGGCATTTCTTTGGGCCTTATTTTCTTCCAGATGATGTAAATGTCAATAAAGAGAGTTGGTATTGCGGCTTACAATGGAATGCATGAGAATTTTGGTGCTAATTGGTTCAAACAAATGTAGTTTCAACAGAATGGTGCAACAGCAAACACTGCTTTACAAACACCAGCTTTTCTACAGCAACAATTCGAAGATCGATTGGTTGGTGCTCATTTCACTGTGTATTGGTGGCCTTTGTTCTCAGACTTGTCATTGTGTGATTTTTTCTTATGGAGTTCAGTGAAAAAAATTTATGCACATTCACCATTTGCTAGCACAGAACAGTTACGAGCTTGCATTTATCGTTCATTTAAAGAAATGCGTACATCACCTGATTTTTGTGACACTATTTCAGCGGTTCATCGCTGTTCCATTCACCGTCTCGAAAAATGTATGGGAAATCATGGACATTTCACAGAGCTTCGTCTTTCACCTCTATAAATACAAGTTATTATTGTTTTTTCACTGTATTGTTTTTTTGATACACGGTGTATAAATGGAAACACAGAAACTATTAGAACACTACACTGGGCATTGAAAACATTGTTGTTTCACGATTTTAAATAAATCAAATATCGAAGTTGTTTAAATAATTCCGATAAACAATGGTATCACACGAGAATTTTGAACGCTGTTGAATTTATCGACATCAGAAACTCCTACAAAAACT
>MQRK01104226.1:0-24399 GCA_001938485.1 Girardia tigrina
AGACACTACATAATTACTCAATATTATGACATCATTGCCTAACCATTGACCTACTTTTTGCATTGTGCACAATCCGTTTTCTGAAATCCGCATTTCATACTTGTACACCTAATACGTTTTGCAGCCATAACAAACAAACTGAATATTTAAATGAAATTTATTTACTTTACAAGCAAGTTATAAATGGAAATTATTTCTAAAAAAAATTTACATTTACATAAACACATTTTTATTAACATATAACAAAGCCTTTGAAAGCTTTTATGAAGAACTACAGAGACTGTTAAACAAAAATTGAGTGTATCCTGGAAATCATCTTTTGTAACGCAATGTTGACTGCCATAATAACCCGTCGAAGAAGGTTTAAGAGATAATAATCGGAGGGTACTAAATAAATTGGTATCATTAAGATCCTACTGGTGCGAATGGGTGCTTTGATGTAGCAAAAGTATAAATCACAGACTATGCTCTTATTCTCAGCATTCTGGTTTGTTGAATGATCCTAGATGAGTACTCGCATTTGACATAAAGGTCTGTCTTGGAAAAGTAAACGCTGATTAAGCCTTTTTAATCTCATACAGCTGTGAACTTGAATTTCTTTTAATGTTAATAATCACATATGTTTTGAAAACTCTTCCTATAGTACTTTTACTTTCATCTTTGCTGGTAAAAAAGTCGAATAAATTTGGAATAATATTCGGTTATTTGATGATTCATGTGACTGAATAATAATTAATTGTCGAGGCTCAATCTGATTGGTCAACAAATCAAAGTGACACTTGAGACAAAAAAAGATTTTACAGTTTAATTTTTTAGAATCAAAAGTTGAGTGAAATTTTGTCAAGCATTTAATTGAAAATTAGTGGAGCTTTTAATTGATTTTTTTTTCGAACATTTGTTTGAAATTGTGTCGAGCTTTTAATTGAAATTTAGTTGAGCATTTAATTAAAATTTTGTCGAAAGTTTGTGTAAAATTTATCGACGAATGTTAATTGTTTGAGATTTTTGAAATTTATCGAACAGTAATTATTTGAAATTTAATTAAACGCTTTTTGTGGAATATATGAAATTTTGTCAAACTCTGATTTATTTTAAAAAAAATTATCGTACTGTTATTTTGAATTTTGTATTACGAATTTTACTAAATCAGATAAAAAAAATAATATTCGATGAATGAACATTTAATCTCAAAAATAAAATGGCCCAGAATGAACACAAAATCCCTGAATTTTGATTTCACACTGCCCTTCTGTCACTACCATCGTCCAGTCTTCGGAGCAACCTGGGGATCGGGTGGAACAGCTACTTTGTTTAGATTTAAACCAATTCCTAGTTCTATGGTGTTTATGTACCGTTCAATATACACAATTTGTTTGAACTTCTATGATATTACATTGTTCATTGCACATGGCATGCCTGCTTTTTCTTCAGTAAAAAACAATTGTTCGAACATTTCGAAAGTGGTTTTTAACCATTGTTTCATAGTAGCTTGTAAAGGTTGTAGTTTGAAGTGACCGGGATGAGCTCCGGGCTTCCATCGAGGCGCGCCGAGTGGCTGGGGGCTGAAATGCTAGGGGAAAAGAACTGTTGTTGGCAGATAAAATTTACCATGTTCTGGTGGCGCTCAAACGTTCGAAGGGTCGCCACCACACCCGCGAGCACCGTGACACGGACGACGAAGAGCCGCCATTCGGACGTTGTTCCCGTTAGCGAGCTGATCCAAGATTCCACTCGCTTCTTGATTGCCGAGTTCGACACCGTCCGATATAATAATCGATGTGGTCAATGCATTACTCAAAAAATGATTATGATGGGGAGACGCGACATAAACATGCGATCTCACAACCGCGCGTGTTTCAAAAACCATTAGTAGTCGATAATTGAATATGACGAAAATAAATAAAACGAATTCGGTTAGTTGTCAATGTTTATTCACATAAACAATTTTTTTATACATCTGCACTCTTGCTGCTCCAAGTTTTAACGTTGATTGACAGTTGTTTGTAGTTTCAGCGTGATTCCCTAATATATTTCTTCGCTTCTTTTTCTTTTTTTTATTAAAACAAAGTATATTTAATTTTAGTTCGACATTTTTTTTCTTTGATCGTAATTTGTTGAAAATATAGTTCTGTCCTTTTCGGTTCACTTTTCCTTTTGCATAAACATATATTTTTCTTTGATTTTTTTAATTTTTTTAAAAGGTTTTGAAATCAAGAGTTTTGCAAAATGTAAAAATTTTCTTTTAAGGAAAATTTTCTTTTTTAAATTTCTCAAAAGGAGTAATTAAATTTTAGATTTATAAATTTACGATTTTTGTAAAATGGTGAAAATTTTCTTTTTAAATTTGTCAAAAGTAATTGTTTTTTTATTATTTACAGTTTTTTAATTAATTTATTTAGTTAATATATTGACATTTGATGGTCACTACATAGCCATTGATGGATTTTCTTCACTAGAACTGGAACTCAACTCTATAAATTTCTCTTCCCAGATTTTTCCTTTTAAGAACAAAGAACAAATGACTATTTAGTAGTAACACTTTCAAAAGAAATTTTTAAACATCTATGCATTGTAAAATAATTAAAAAGAATTTATGAAACAAAATATAATTATTGATGTTTTATCACTTGCTTATTAGAAAAAAATCATTTAAATAATTTGATTATTTTTTGTGGTAGTCTCACAACTTATTCGACCCTTATATTAATAATCAAGAGCTCGAAAAATTGTAAAAATGAAGAATGAGGATTATTAATTTTTATAAAATTTAAAATATATTAAGCGTAATCATATATTATAATGTATTTTACTTTATAAAAGTAATCCGAAAAAATAAATTTTAAATTACTATAGCAGCGGTCTTCAGTAAATGGTCGCACCTAAAAGTAATTATAATTAAAAAAATTTATAAATCCCTAAAATATACATAGAAAATGTTATAAAATACAGAACAAATTACACAAAAATTGAAATAGATAATTAAAAATAGCATCAACATTTTTATGAGAAGAATGCGATTATGTATCTTTCCAATTATTGCTTTGAATCCATATTCCTTTTGTTAAATCGTTATTTGCTTTCCTACAAGGTAGGACCATTTTGTATCTAGAATCATCTAGAATAAGGGAACATATTTGACGATAATGTGCCAACTTGACAAATGTTACGTATTAAATTTTAAAAACATGGTTATATAATACATATAATACAGCCTATAATTTTCAGGAGCCAGTGTCATATTCAAATTAGTGAAACACTGAGTCGCCTTCTCAGTTGTAGTTGTCTCTTGAATGATTTGACTTGTGAGTAGACTTGCTGTTTAACAGTTGCTCTTTAGAACTGATGAAAAATGAACTTTGTATATAAATAAAATTGAAAGACGCTTGCCTCAAATTTCCCAAAATGATAAAGCATGGTCCGCCTTTAGTTAAGTCTGTTAAAAAGTCAGAAAAGCTTTTGTAAAACTATGGTATTATATACTCAAATTTATGACTACATTTAAACTTTAAATGAAAGATAAGTGGTGCATTCTCTAAGTACCCGACCTAAGGTAAAAAATGTAATAGAAAATTTTTGTTTTTTTGTGTGTTTAAATAAGATAATATCGGTTTTAATTTCAGTAATTGTTTCATTTTATCGAAAGCATTAAAATTTTTATTGCGGTATTTTAAATTTTTGTAAGTGCGATGATTTCAGTTGTCAAATATAGCAGTGTTATCAAGTTCTTTGTGTTGCAGAAGAGTATGGGCAGTGAAATCTACGAAATTTTTGCAGTCAACTTAAGCACTTGACTCCCCATTTTTGACAGCTGTTAAATATTGGGCAAGACAGTTTAAAGGTTGTCGTATCTCCGTTTTTAATCAAGAAAAATTAAGTCTGCCACAAGAAATTTTTGACACAGTTGTTAAAAAATTGGAGAAGACTCTCCAAGAAGAGAGTCGAATTACCATGAAAATGCTTTCAACGAAGCTCAACATCAGTGTTGGTACAGCCCACGCCAAATTGAAATCAGAAATTATTGCTGCAGATTCGTACCCCGCTTCTTAATTGGTGAAATGATACGAAATCGCTTTGAGTGCAGTTAGAAGAAATTGAACCTGTGGGACCAGCATGGTGAGAATTTCCCGACAAATTTAATTATAGAGAATGAAACAACACTCATTATGTATTTGCCAGAAACAAAGCCTGAATCCGCAGAGTAGAAACTACCTGGAGAGAAGTCATCTTTGAAGATGAGAATAGGGACAAGCGATGATGATTTCCATTTTCTAGGATTATAAAGATGTTATTCTCATGGATTTCGAGATTGTTTCGAACGCTGTATTTTACGGTAAACTCGTGGAAACCGCCAGAAAAAATAGGCGGTAGCAAAACACACCACTATGGTTTCTCCACGACTATGTGCCAGTGCACACAACGGGCATTTCTCGGGCCACAATTTCAAGGTGCTGGACTAGTGCTTGTAGCTCATCCACCATACAGCCAAGATTTGGCACCGTACGATTTTTACCTCTTTAGACACATAAAGAAGCATTTGAGAGGCATCCAGTTTTGATTCAAATACGATCTGAAAGTTGCGGTGGAGGATTTCTTTGCCGTATGCCCCACAGAATTTTTCAAAAAGGCGTTTTCTGAGTTGATTTTTCGTTGGTGGAAGTGCGTTGATAGAAATTGACATTATATTGAAAAATGATGCCTACTTGTGTTAATCTTGTTGTGTTATGAAAATGACCCTTTTTAGAATTCGTTTTCTTTGTCAGGTCGGTTACATATTGAATGCACCACGCACGAATACATTTTTTATTATTGTCCATAATTAAAATTTTTCTGACTTGACTAGCCCATATAAAATACTGTTTTAGTACTTTATAAAAATAAAATTTCGGACTCAAAAAATAAGAAAATTTTTATATGGATATAAAAGGTATTTAAAAACAATTTCAAAGTTTCACAGTGAATAAAGCAGTTTAGATGGCTAAAAATCGCTTGAAATCTTCATTATTAGGAGATTTTCTATTGATATGTTTAAAAATTGTCTCCATTTCGATAACGTTTTTATTTAAGAAAGGTCGAAAAACCCCAATTATATCTAGGCATTTGTTGATCACAAACTGAACTTTACTAAACTGGTAAACATTCTGCTCTATTAAGACTTAAATTCTTTAGAATTATACAGATTTAATTGTAAAAACTTTAAAATACATTTCTATTGAAAAATCAATCGTATTAATTAATGTATTTTATAATTTTAAAATATGAAATTCAGAATACTATCATAAAAATCCAGTAACTCTGGTCTCAAATTAAGCAAATAGTTAAAACAGTGAGTCCCACTAACGAATTATTAATAAAGATATCTTTAATTGCAATTGAGGGAACACAAAGGAAAAAAATAAATATTCATTTATATAAAGAAAAATGTATATTTGTCTTTTCACTGTGCATTTTGAGACAGTACGATCATATGAAGTCAAACTTTCAACAAGGATTCTTCATGTCCATGAGAACATTTCCGTCAATTTTTTTCCGAAAGAAATGATTTACAACCTCAGAAAATTCTGAGTTTTCTATTTTATAATTGTAGCATTTTCGAATTGTTGTAAATTGACTTTAATAATTTATGATACGACAGAATAAAGCAAAGGAAAATTTTTGAAGATCCTAATGCAAATTTAACTTTTTTTACAAATTAAAATAACATTCATTCTTGGAAACACATGATACGCTGATCGAGTAACTGATTACATTGTACTCAAAAGTAAACGAAACTATTAAACATCTTTTGAAGAAACAACGACGTTTGAGTACCAATTTTCTTTCTTTAACACGTTCAATTTACTTAGACCAACAATCCAGTTGTTATATATATATTGTAAATATAACTGAACAATAGGGTTGAAGTATTTCAAAACATCAATGTATCAGCAGTGTTTGCGGTTGAAGGCCTTTAAGCCCTTATCAAATGCAATTCAAGCGTTCTATCTGTATATTTCATATTAAAAATGTGTATTGGAATCACGACGTGACTATAGCGAGATCATTTTCTGTTACGTTAAATACGCACTACCAGATTTTCTAAATGCACGGTGGTTACCAACGCTAGTTTTTAATAAAACAAAATGTTAAAAGTTTAATATTAATAAGATGTCTTTAAGGGTCTGTTACTTTGAGAAATACGTTCTTATTTTTCTTATGTTATCTCGAAAATTTTCTAGCATAAGAACGTTGATATTTGTAATTATAAATTAAAATTTATGACTTACGAAATAATTTATTAAAAAATTGAGGATTCAACAGGATAATTTGTTTCCTGTTTTCATAATATTAAAAATAAAAATTAAATAAAAATATTTATTAATAAAAATTTTTTTGATTTCTTCCCTACAAGAAAGAAATATTTTTTAAATTTACTTTTTTACTGTTATTTAAATGAATTATTTTGTCGCCAAAATGTCAATGACAAAATTAATGAATAATTTTCAATGTTAATACATTTTATATTCTTAAAAAATTTCTAAAAATTAAAACTGATTTCCCAAAAAAATTACAATATTATTTTTAAAAATTTATTTTTAAATCTGAATAAATTGTTTGTAATAGGTTTTTAATTTTTTTTTAATTTGTTTTGTTTTTCTTCAACATGGTGTGGTATATCACTATTGGAATGGCCTTTTAAATTCCTCACAAATATACATTGCTCACAAAAGCCTTATTTGATGAAGTTAAATGGGCGTCTACATCCACTTCAAAAGAGTATGGGTCCATCTAATTCCTGTACCGACCACAATGTCTATGTATAGGTTATTATTGATTACTGCAAAAACTATATGGGTGAATTTCTCTATCCCAACTTTATGGATATGAAATCATTATTTGACACCATATCTGTTGATTATATTAACCAAACGCTCATGTATAGGGATTTTGATCAGAACTCTCTGATCTGATAAAAAAAATCATATCGTGGTTTCCTGCAGTAAAGTAATATGTATTAACGAAGCTTCACCTCTTTTGAAAGTATGTCCGCTTTTTATGCTAAGGTTCAATATTGGGATGGATCCACTACTTGTTAAACTTGAGTAATTCAAAAATAGTCGTGTCCTATTAGATTCCAGGCGTACACTTTGAATGGTATATACTGACGAAATTTCCATTTGTGTCAACATCGATACTTCATTTCAGTTATTAGTTAATATTTCAACGGACTTTATCAAAGGTTTTGGAATGTATTTTTTCAACCATCGCATTGCATTTACCTCAACTTTACATATAACTCACACCAGAATGTCTTCATTGAATGTTTTCCACATTTCATTTAAAAGAAAAATACCCGTCTTAAAGAAGACCAATTACTAAGTACCTCACATAAAACATAAAATACATTAACGTTATTTCAAAATCCGATCTTTACCTAAACCAAATAATCCATGTCTGTCACTGCTACCTACATTTGAAACTTGTCTATCCGTTTCTTAACACCTTTATCTCCTTCTTACATATCTGTGACTAGTTTTTTCTTTACATGTTCACATTTGTGGTTATCAAAACATTACTCCTTTTCTATCCAATTGAAATTTCTATTTTTAAGACTTCGATTTTCTTTTTGAGAAGTATTTTACTACAAACGATAAGTAATTCCTTTTATAGGATAAACTCATCGAAAACATAACAACATAATCTGTATTTTTAGGTTCAATCTCCTCGGGATTATGAAGACTCTACTGTGACTGAAACCTATAATATATCTAAAATGACTACAAATATTTGCTAATGCGACTTCTTGTAGAATAGAATGCCACATGGTATTGTAAAATTAAAATAAAATTCACTGTATTCAACTTGAGTTCCGCTGGTAAAACCAGGACTTTACATTCCATATCCGGCAATCGATTGACGATTATGAATATGTTGATATTATTTTATTTAAATACCGACAGCAATTATTAAATTGCTCCCAGATTTTGCATTTCTAATTCTCATTATGTTAAATGAATGAAATAGTTTGTTGCTGGACGATTTTCACCTTATTGATTTTAGTTGTTCAATTGATGCAATAGATTCAATTGAATATACTGATGAGAGGAACATAAATCACTATACTCCCTTAAAGGAAATGATTAAGGGGGCACTTCCTGGTTATGAAGTCAACTTATTTGTCTTTATTGGAGGACTAATTGGTCCATGGTTTCTCAATAATGAAGATATTTAAAACTTATTAATTTAACAGATAAAATGAAACATGGTATCAAACATCCAATCTTAGAACAAGAAATGATTCGCGTTTGAAAGTTTCAGCCAAACGAAGAACCGGGACGGATGTCATGATTCCCATTGTACGATTTATATACCGACTGAGACTGAAGGAGATATAGGATATATAGGAGGTATATACGACAAAAATACGATTGGTATTTCCAAACTGAATGAAAACAGAATTATATTTCAATTGACGGACTATGACTTTCATCAATCTAGCAATAATAATGTACTCTTCAATGTTCATTAAGTCTCCATATATGGTAAACTGTTTGTTTATCATGAGCCCAGATCGGGATGACATTCTTGACTTGATCACTAGTTTTACTGTTTCCAAAAACGTGTAGTGCAGTTAATGAGCTTTTGTTTTTTTTGTTTCTTTACATCAAAGAACTATAATAGTTCAGTTGTACTCAGGTGGTCAGTGAGAGAATTCTTGTAAGTCAATTATCTATTAATTCTCAAAAATTAGATAAATGATTAACATTATTATCAATCATATATCTTTCAACGTCCAAAATCAACTGTTGAGTGAAGCCCCCACTATACTCCAAACTAAATAAAAGGTAAACAGAAACACCAAAAGTTTCATCAAAAACATATTGCTTTAGTTAACATCATTGTGCAACTAATGAATCATTTACACTCATGTTTTCTAACGCTAAATATGTTCACATGTCATTTTTTACAAATATCTGGTGACTGGTGATCCACGAAACGTTCCATTACTCCTTTAGGTACCTCTTTATTTGTCAGAAGCGGTAGAAATGGCAAGAAATAAACTCATGAATCACATGTGTATAAATTCCATGTCTCGTATTAAGATTACTTTTGAAAGAATTATCATACTTTTATTCTTCTGACTTACTTTAACATGCGATGGGCACCAGGTGTTTCATAAAAGTTCAATTTTTAATCAAATCTTCTATTAATGGAAATAGATAAATTAAAAAGTTTTTTATTATTGATATAAGGTACTATTCCGGTGCTATGAATACTCCATATGAAAGTACCGCATATATAGCATAATGTTGAAAATGGGACATACGACGTCAGGGCCTGCAACGTGTTGTTCTTCATGTATTAAAAGTACAATTACTAATTAATCTTTTTCATTTGCCATTGTAGTCTTTTTTAATTTAGTTTCATAATTTTGTTTTCCTTAAAATCCAAGACTTTTCAAGTGACAATTAAGTTTAGTTAAGTCATGGATTTTTTTCCTGATATTTAATTTTATGTAACTATTAAGTATTACGATAGGTCTTTAATTCATTATTAAAAGTTTGGTTTGTTTTACATTCAAATTGTTAATCAGAGTCGCATTTAAAAGCAATTCTTTCTTAAAGACCGATTATTTAAACTGATTAATCTCAAACATCTCTCAAGATTCTCAGACATTTGCCTTTATAAAATGGTAATTTTCAACAATAAAAATCCGATGAAAATAAAAATATTGGACATAATATAATGGGAAAAAATTTTAAGATTTTTGCATTTATTAAGAACTTTTTAAATTTAAATATTCTTTATTTTATGTAAATGAAATGTTGCTATAAAATAAACAAATATATTTAATAAATAAGTTATTTTCAAGACATCCCATGATTTATACTACAGACGTCTTTCTGGAAAATTCATATCAAATGTAACCGTGTAAAACGAGACACAAAATTTGTCCGAGAATCTCTTATATGTACTGATAATATCCCTATCTGATCACTAACATCATGCCGCCATCGGTCTTTCTTGTCTCTTGCCATAATATCCGTGTTTTCTCGATAAGTGTCACTTCATCAGGATCTTTCATTCATGCCATAATTGGAATTTGACTCTTAATGAATCTTCCTTGTCGCATATTAAGAACATTGACATAAGTCTCATTTGAATTTTTATTACTATCACAATTAGAGTCATTACAACTGTCAGAAAGTCTTTCATCGTTTGACATCTTACTAATTGGTTTTATTATTTCTTTTTTTAATCATGATTATTCGAACAAAATTTTAAAATCGTTATTAAATATTTAATTTTTAAAAACAATAATTAAAAACAATAATTTAAACCATTTCTTGATAAAAATGTTATCAAATTATTGAAACTGAATGAAATTTAAATTTTATTAAAAATATTAAACTTAATTTTAATTGTTAATTTTAAAAATATGAACTTATCAAATTATTATTTTAATTATGTTCGAATAGTCAATCACTTTAAATTTAAAAATTTCCATCTGGGTGGGAGAATCATATTTCTGAGTTCAACATACTTAAATCAACATACAGCATCAATACATATACACATTCAAACAATTTAAAATATTCCTCACATCCCCCTCGGAACAAATGGTTCTAGCCATTCTACATTTCTGATCAAGATTCTGCAGTCATCTAGTTGTATCTCAGAACTTCTTTCGTGTCTTTGCTTTATATATTTAGCTGGTCCCATATAACGGTCATCATCTTTTGTTGGGTTAACTTTTTTTATCAAGACTTTATCTCCGACCTAAAATATTCGGTTTGTTTCAATCGTATTTTTATTTCCTTTTTCTCATCACAATATGAAAAGCTTATTTATAACAATTAATGAAACAATAAACAAATGATATTTAGGGGAAGAGATTGGAAATTTATGGACTCAATTTGCATGAAAACGTTATATGTCACAACTGACGGTGCCTCAGTGATTCAAAAAGTTTGAAAATTACTTTCTTGCGAACATCAACTTTGCTTCGCCCATACAGTTAATCTGGCAGTTACTGATGTGTTGTACAAAAAGCCAAAATATTTACGGAATGAACAAATTGATGTTAGTGACAATAATTCTTACTCGTGCGATGAATCTCACGTTAATTCTGAGTCGGACGATGAACTTCAAGTTAAAAATATTGCGGTTGAGCCGGAACTGGTGACTGAATTCCCTTCAATGATCAAAAAGGTCAGGTTTGTAGTAAAATTATTCCGAAAATCACCCACTAATAAAATGATCTGCTACAAAAATATGTAAAAGAAGAGTTTGGAAAAGAAATTCACTTGATAATTGACATAAAGACGCGTTGGAATAGTCTCTACTTAATGTTACAACGATTTATTGAACTTAAAAGCTGTACGCTCAAAGCTTTAATTGATCTGAAGTCAAACTGGTCATTTGAAGAAGACGAATTTTGTAAAATTCACAATTTGGCAACGACACTTGAACCAGTGAAATTAGGTGTCGATGCATTATGTCGTCTCGATGCAACATTACTTTCTGCTGATACAACAATTTCATTCATGTTGAACAATGTGGGTAGTAAAGAAATCGCTTGCGATACGAATAAACGAGCGACGAACAAGCGCATCAAGTTTGTTGCAATTCTTGAACAAACAAAACCAAGAATATGCCGATTTATATCCATAGCTAAAATTTGAACGTTTATCCAAGGCAACTATTACATATATGGCAATTCAGGTATCAAAATTGTCCGATAAAAACAACTTATCTGATTCTGAATCGCAAGACGAAGTCATTCACGAAGATAACCGTAACATGAGCTTACGAGAAAGACTAGACAATGCCATAGAAAAGGATAACAATTGTAAAATTATTGCTAAAAACCGAACATCCAAAAGTATTACAAACATAATCAAAAACGAAATTTCAATTTTTGAGGTCGAAGGTAGCCGAGGGGTACACCTCGAAAGATGTTACAATAATTTAAATTCAATAAAACTGGCAAGTGTAGAGTCAGAACGAGTTTTCGCTGGGTGTGGACATATTGTACCATAAATAAGATCATCCTTGAACGATGACACACTGGATATGTTATCCTTTTTGAAATCACATTTTAAATCGGAAAATAAATAATTGATAACTGTTCTTTGTATTTTTTTTGTTTGATAATAAATTAAATATTTATTTAAAATATCTACCTTTTTTCAGCTTTTCTCAGAACGGGTCGGAACCGGGAACCCGGTTTTCAATAAATTCAGCAACGGAAACCCGGGTTTGAAAAAAATGTACGGTTCTGCATGCCTTACTGTAAACCTATTTTAGCATAAAGTTTCTTACAAAATATAAGTGAATGTCTTTGCTGTGAAATTTCCGAATAACTTGAAGATTTTGGTATAGGTAAATTTCTGCGACTTTTTTCTTGCGGCAATGAACTTGATTCTCCAGTAGACAAACTATTCGTTCTGTATTTTATTTAAATTTTTAAATTTAAACAAATAATTAACTTTAAAATTTCTAATTTTGTGACAAATATTGAAACTAAACAAATGTTTTTAAATTTAAAAATTTAAATTTCCTAAATGTATAAATTTGTAATTCAAAATTATGAATTTGATGCAAAAAATGAATTTAGAGTTCAAAACCCAAAAATGATAAAGGTAATAATATCTTGAAGTATGTGTCATTCCTATGGCTCCATTTCGGTAAATCCAATTAATTAGTGAATCAAATGAAGCGTAATTTTTAATCTCTGCCATTACTTTAAATTAAAATTTGTAGCGACCATTGACGATTAGAAACTAATTTCGTCTCTTCGAAATATCTCGCAAAAGATTTTATCTCTTCATTTATTTTTTTTGGAATTAACAGATAAATAAGAAAACCGATTTATGAAAATCTAACTTGTTTTTTATTCAGTGAAACGATATTCAAATCATTTGAATTTCTTCAGTAAAAATTCCTATTAATTGGGAAAATTTGGATTTAATAATATTCTAATAATAATTTTTAATTTTTTTTATTTTAATATTTTATTTTAATATTATTAAAATTTTTGGACAGTTTGTCTCCAATAAATAAATTTTTAATCAAATTAAAATGAAATTTTATTTCCTATTTAAGCATATTTTTTCAACATAATCTCAAAAAAGAATTAAAAATTAAATTTACAATGGAAAATTCTTTTAAAGCAAAACAAGGAAAGCAAATTTACTTTAATTTCGAAACTTTCGATTCTATTTACAAAATTGGAATAAGTCATTTTCATTCTAATTAACGTTAAATATAATATAAAATTACTTATTTTCACATTTTAATTATTTTTTTTATATTGATGGTAAAAATTCTAAATTAATTTATTAATCATTTTATTCTAATAATTAATATGATTATTTTTGATAATTCCATTAATTACATATTATTTGAATAAACATTCGATGATAGGAATTTATAAAAAATTATAATTGTATATGTTTAAATCTTCCATGATAACTATTAGTAATTAATAATTTATTATTTGTAAAAAATATTACCGAATAATATTTAAAATAAAATAATATCATCAAAATCTCACTAAACCATTCAATCGATAGTAGCGACGGGCGGTATGTACAAAGATCAGGGACGTAATCAGCACAAGTTAGTGACTTTTACTTACTGGGAATTCCTCGCTCAAGTGTGATAATTTCGATCCACTATTCCTGAAACGACAGCTATTTTTAGCTAGGAATAAAACATCACTACAGTATATTTTTGTCACTGTCGAACCAAATGAGCGGACTTACCTTTGACAATAAAAAGAACCTCGAAAACTGGCTTAACGGCTTTTTCTGTATTCGTTCTTCAAAAAAAACTTCAACAAATTGACCATGGGTTGTGAACATTGAAGAAAATGTTTATTTAATTTTACGCAAACTTTTTTTTCAACGAAAACTACGGGAACATATTGTTCAACGTATTTAATAAGGCAAATTTAATAAAAGGTATTTAATACTATTAAAAATGACAAAATTTTACTTAATTTTTATTGACTTATCACTTATCCTTAAAATAATGATCTAAAGCGAATGCATCAATGGAAAATAACCTGTACCACATTTCAAAACAAGCTAATGTGGAATTAAGTCCGACAGTTGGTTACAACGCTCTATTTCCCTTATATTTTGATAAATAAAATGTTTTTTTAATGTGAAAATAATAAAAAATAATATGTTAATTATAATAATTTGTTACTAAAATATAAGATTTAAGTTCAGAAGCCGTTCAATATCGAGGAAGGAAGGTTATTGTTTTCTGGTTGTAACGAACAATGATTGTATGTCTATTCTTTAAACTAAAGTTTGTATCAAGAAAAGATTTCATAAGGAATGTTTATTAATATCATATATAAATTCTGATTGCGTTGTATTGCTAACTAAAAGAGTATGATTTATTCTAATATCATTGACCGAATAAGTATAACAATTGAGAGTAATATTAATTATTTATTAGGTATTGGTAGCCGAGCAGAGACTATTGTATTCAGGACTGCAGGTTTTCTATTACAATATCGAACCCCATACCCATAGTACAATCAATTAGTAAAATTTAAATAGTACAGGAAAACCCACTTTTTCAATTAATCTTTTTAAATATTTTATTATCCTAATTAAAATATATCCATTATTTTTTTAACAATTTTTATAATCCTTTTAAAATTACAGTTCTTTTCAGCCTTTTCATTACTTCACCTCTGAATTATTTGAGGTAAAATTGTAAAAGAAATAAGAAAAAGTCTTTGATAAATTTAAATTTGTTCTCTTTTGATCGTATCCATTTGAAACTATTATTTTGTCGGCCTATTTGTCTTTTAATAAAGTTTATTTGAAAAAAAGATTTTAGTATAATAATTTCTTTTCAAACAATTAAAAAAACATCAAATCATATATGATTCTGTTATAAATATTTATATAGTCATTCAAGATACATAATGTAGAATGAGACATATTATTTTGTTTGAATATTCTCGATTTTAAAAATCATTCTTTTGTCGTTGAAATAAATCATTTTTTGTTGTTGCTGGAATTACAAGCTATCCGGGCAAATAAAGATCTAAAAATGTTATTGACCGTTATTCCTCGATTCGCCGGAAAGTCGACTCCAATTAGAGAATGGAGAACTAAGTTCGAAATCATTGCCGGATGTCAGGGAATTTCCGATCCCAAAAAGTTGGCTAAAATCTTACCGTTAATCCTCGAGGGAGCGGTATTCAAGATCTACGAAAATATCGAAGAGAAGTAAAGAAGCTGCGAGCAAGTAATGTCAGTTTTAATTTAATCGTTCGATGTAGATGAGTTCGGCACTTTTAAGCAGTTGTTGGATCGTAAATTGAAAGTCGGTGAGACTGTCGACGAGTATTGCACTGAAATTGATTAAATTGCTCGACCTATTTAAAATTTACCCATACGTGCCTTTTACAATGGCCTGCCGGCGAATGTCAAGAGGGAGATCAGACGAAGCCAGGTTACATCGCTCTCGGAGATGCTGACGCTGGTCAGGGAGCTGCTGAAGGTCGAAAGGAGCGGTCTAACGGACTTATCAATGGTCGCGTCTCGACCTAACATCTCGGGAGAGCGTGGTGGTTTCAATTCTGGCAAGGCTAAAGCCCATGCTAGGTCACATGAACCTGATGACAGTGAGGTCAGATCGGCGGAAGGAAACCGTTTGAAAGGCTCCTCACCGTTTTCAAAGTCCAACGTCAGGTGCTTTAAATGCCCCCAGAAAGGCCATTTTGTCTACGAGTTGAGGAACGCGCTAAAATGTAAATCATGTAATGGTAATGGTTATTCTGCCAGAAATTGTCATGCGGGAAACGGGGACCGGAGTACGTCGCAGTAGTGGCCGGATGTACTCCTGGAGCGAACTTAATTACCATGTCTCTTATTATAAACGGTCGTGAAGTTGATCCGTTAATTGATTCTGGCGCGTCTAGAACCACTGTCGTTGGTGCACCGAAGAAATTCAACAGGTGGATCACAATGATGGATGGTAGTAAAGTGCAAGCCTCAGAGACTAAGTTTAAGGTGGTAATCGGTAATGTCAAATGCATTACGTGGGGTTTGATTATTGATAAATTGCTGCCGGAGTATAACGCCATCGTTGGTCTCGACGTGATCCAACAGCTGGGGCATGTGAAAATTGATAAAGAAGCGCTTTTTGGTTGTGAGAAAATGGATTGCGTTGCAGTTGATGATTGTGATAGAGAAAGGGCCGACCGATTCCATGGGACTCCAGAGATCAATTTTTTGGCGAAGGAATTTAACGTTAACATCAGCGATGAAAAAATTTGGCAAATCATTCTTCAGTGTAATCGATGTCAATCTATATACCCAGCACCCGTTCGATGAGAAAAAGGGAGTTTGGATGTCGCTGAAACTTAAAAAATAATAGCAATTGATGTCACAAAGTTCGAGGAGTCCAGGTACTTCACCATCATTGACTGTGGGCCATCGAGATTTGCAATTTGGAGACTCATCAGAGACGAAGGAGCACATGAAGTTATCAAGAATCTGAGATATGTATTTTTCGAACGTGGAGCCCCTGCCGAGTTATTAGTAGATAATTATTCGTCTTTCCATTCCGAAGCTTTTACTGCTGAGATGAAGGCCTGGAATATCAATGTCGTGTATCGAGCCGTGAATAGACCGAGCGGGAATGGTATTATCGAAAGAAATCACCGGACCGTTAAGGCGTTAGCCACGAGAGCTGGAAAAGGGATCCAGGAAGCGGTTTACTGGATGAAAACCACCCCCAGAATAAACAATAGTCCACCAGTTAAATTCCTGTATGGGTATAAGCCTTGATTGAAGTTGATCGTTAACTTAACCGATCAAGCAAGTAAGGGAACCATTTGTTCATCTAAATTTAGAGTGGGAGAAAAGGTTTGGGTTAAACCAAATTAGATCCAGTGTTGTAGTGAAAAATGGACAGAAGGAGTCATCAAAGAAGTGATTAGTCCTGTTAAATTTCTTGTCTCCATCAGAAACGTCGATTCTTTGCGTCATGTCGCCGACCACAGACCGCGATCCGAGTTGATTGTCTCGGAGCTGATTGATTATCCTTTTCGTCCAGACGAATCACCGAGTGAACATACCACCACGATTCCAGTCGACGCGGAATCAGTTGTTCGAGAGCATCGACCTTCGAAGAAATTTCAGGACTACGTCTCATGGGACGATATAGATTCTGTCGAATCTGGGGGAGATGTAGAATGAACATTATTTTGTTTGAATATTCTTGATTTTAAAAATCATTATTTTTTCGTTGAAATAAATCATTATTTGTTGTTGCTGAAATTATACATAATAAAAAATAGGACGTCATTTCTTAAAAAATTACTTTCCAGAACATATATTGCCATTATCATGCATTATCAATGGTGAACACTTGTCAAAATTACAAATCATTTACATGTCATGTCAACTATTATGTAATTAATCAATTTTAAAATCTTAAATTTGATTGGACCGATCACTTTCGACATTTAAGCATGGTTTAAAATACATTATTATATTTTCGGTGACTATTTTCTCTTGACGGGCTATTTTCTTCTTACAATTGTGAATTTAGTCAAAATTAAGCTTAAATCGGTTTTAAATTTAAAATGTAATCACAAATCAAGCTATTTTTTCATTAAAATTCCACATTCTTACGTGGTTCATTCATAAATTTTAAGAAGTCGTCCATGAATTTCTTTTTTAATGCCCAGAAAAATATCATGAAAATTTCAAATGCAAAATACTGCTATGTTTCCTTAGAAGTATTTAGATTTACCATCCAAACCCTGACAAAATATTCAAGCCATTATTGATGCTGAGACTGTTAATGACAAACAATAATATTTATTTCCAAATTTCACAAACCTAAAGGAGTTTATATTCAAAATAAATCGAACTTTATTGATAAAATATGGCATAATTGACTTATATTTTTTAAAACTCTTCACAACTGATGATACTTTAATGGCGAAACATTTTCTGTAAATATTTTTACAAAAGAGCGTTTTCCTTCTTTATCACAAACTCTCATTAAATCTTAACAAAATATATATTTATATCCGAGTGTTTAATTTACTTCTCAAAGATTGGCGAAACTGAATGACGGAGTAGACCATCAATATTCTGAACACTAGAATTAACTTTCTTTCCATAGACCGAGAAGTTAAATAAATATTGTCTCATAAATGCAATTAAATATTCCATTTTTTGTTCAAAAATACATAAAACATTCTCATTGAAATATTATCAATTTTCAAATGACATTTGACTGAATTTAATGAATTTTTCCTTTCACATTCTCTTATTAATTTTAGTTGTCAAATTGGTTTGTTATTATATTTTGTTTGTGATTTATAAATGTCCAATTTTCCCAAAGACACATCAATTGTTTTTACTTGTTTTGAAATTTTATTCTCACATATCATTTAATCTAAAAGTAAGTTTATTTACAGGGTGGCCCTTCGGGTACGCAATCTCCAATTTCTGTTGAAATTGAGAAATTGGAATATCAGGAAGACAAAAATGGGGAGAAAAAATTTAAAGAGTCCCTTAATATAAATATTACGATATAAATTTTATTTTGAGTCCAAATTTCGAGTCAAATTTTGTATCTATCGATATAGTTTGATTAGTAAATAAAACTATTCATACGATAATAGGAATAAGTATTTTTTTAAACAAAATTCATTGAAAATAAATAAAGAATAATAAAATCAATTTAATGAAATTTTGTTCAAATAAAATTTTTCATGTTATCGAACTTTATTGTTTAATTTGTTTTCTATTCGTTTCTAACTATTAGTTTGCCAAAAAGTTTTATTTACTAATCGATCTCTATCGATAGATATAAATTTTGACTCAAAATTTGGATTTACTTAAAAAAAGTTTTGTTAAATAATATTTATGTGAAGGTACTCTAAAAATTTTTTATCTGGTATTTTTGTCTTCCCAATATATTCTAAACTTTCAATTTAGCAGAAATTGGAGATTTCGTGCTCGTTTAACTATCCTGTAATTAGGATAAATATAAATAATGACATGTATGAAATAATTTGTTGTTTGAATATGCAAGTTTGTTTTACTTTTCATGTCTAAAGATGGACGAATTTCGATTCATGATAGAGCATCTGATTTTGTTAAGAAAGCATCGATTCTTTCGTATTTTATAATCATTACCAATTTCTTTCTAGTTCTTCGTTATTTATATGTAATAAATATAAATGAATCCTTCAAATGATTTGGGGAGGCTTGTTCGTTAATAGAGAGCAAAAGTGTTTTAACATGAATTTTCATTTTTTTTCTTATTTTGTAATATCAGGTTGATAGAAAACAATGACACCTTTTAGAGTATCAATTTTGTATGATGAATCTGATTTTCGAAGGATATTAATTGTTAGAAGAACCTACCCACGAATGTCATGTCAATTATATATCACAAATTAAACTCAACAAAGCTAATTATATGAATGTAACATAAATTAATTCTAATTAATAATATTTAATTAATAATATTTTTTAAGTTCAGTATCAAAAGTTGAAGTTATAACACCAAAATTTTATTAATATAATCACAAGAACATATTTTTCGAGCAAATTTTCTAGGAACAATTTTTCTTTTGTACATGTGGAATAATTATGTAAATATACATGTATTTTAATATGTAAGTTGTTTTAATAATCAGTATTGTAAACTGTAATTCAAATATATTGTTGTTATTTAGAGATTCGCTTTTATAACAGTACAAATCATTTATATACTAAGATAATGAAATATAATTACAAATACTTAATTTAGTATTTCTTAAATTTGGAAATTTTAAAAATTAATTTTACAGCATAACTTTTATTAAAATTTTATCCTTTATGATTTTATTAAAATTCTTTTATTTTAACTCATTTTATAAACCATCATATGAAACATTTTTATCTTAATCGTTAAACATTTATTTTCTTTTATTTAAAAAAAAACTTTACTAAACTTTTCCAAATTATTATTAAAAATTTTTCAATTGAAAAATATTAAACTAAACTTTTTCATTTTTCTTATTATAAAATATAATTTTAAAATTAAAATAATAATTTTAGGCTTTAATTTAAAATATTTTCAAATCTGAAATTTCCAATGTTTTAAATTTGTAAAAACATAATTTTAAATATTTTGAAAATTCCTTTGATCGATTTTAAACACAAAAATTCAAAAAATTACGTAAACTTCCAAAATCCTAACCATATTTATTGCAAAATTAATTTTGATTTTTATTCTTTTGCAAAGAATGTTTCTTTGGACCTTTAGTTTTGTTATTATATTTTGTATAAAATATAAAATATAACAATAATATAAAATTTTAAGATTTCCCATTTATATTTTTTATTTATTTATAAAACATCTAAATGGAAAATTTCCCCTGAAAGAAGAAAACACAACAGAAAACCATTTAACTGTTTATTTAATGTTCGTATATAAATAAGTATATATAATGGCAGATTTATCAAACAAATTAAATTTTATTAAATTTTATTCTGACTTGAAAATTTAACATAAATTGAGCTTCTCCGCGACTTACAGCAATTGAAATTATTATAAAATTGGTTAATTTTTTCCGACAATTTCAATAATTTTAATTCAATGTTCTAAAAAAAGATATCACTAGAATTTCATCTTTGAATATATAACTAAAAAGGGAAAGCAGAAACATTTAAAATAAGATATGAGGAAAAATTAATGATTAAACATTTATATTAGTTTAATTTACAATTTAATTCAATTTAGATAACTTTAAGTGACATTAACCCCTATTAGTCTTTAGGGAATTGAAGTGTTTTGTGATTGAAGAGGTTGGTTCCTGATCTGAAATAAAATAACGCAAAACACTTTTTCAGCAAAATCAGTTTTGTAGTAATCATTATTTTCTACATCTGTGTCTCAACGTTTTAAAACGTAATTTAGATCTTTTATTTTTCGAAGTATCTGTTAAGCGACATGTAGTCTCGTGTTATTATGGTGAAGGATATCGCCATCTCAACGGATTAAATGCACATGACTTGATGATAGCATCGATTTAGATCCGTTCTTAAGCCCCGGGGACTCATTCGAAAACTTTCACTCCAGTGTAGTGTTAGTTCATCAAATGCTTTCATGAACAAAAGGTGATGCTTTTTAGCACATCAGTTATCTTATAACTTTTATATGTCATTAGTCTCATTAAAATGCTTTCCACGAATGACCTTTATCATGTGCTTGAATAAATAAATATCTGAAGTCACAAGATTCCATCTGAGAGACAGATACGCAGTTGAAATTGCAACATAAGAGATGTATTGTCAATGAGCACACAAATTTGCGAGTTTCTTTACATCTTTTCCATGCATTCTTTTAACATTACTGAATCGATTGTATCTTTAATAGAATGTATTCGATGTGTGAAATATGTATGAATAACACTCACAAAGAACATCAAACAATTGCGATGTTAAAGTCCTGATTTCAACTTCAATGAAGGTTATTCACCAATCATTCGTCACTCACTTGAATTACGCTTGTAGTCATGGGTAAAAGGATCAGAACAGATTCATAATGCGCAAAAATGTTCAAAATCTCGATTTGCAGACATTCAAAAACATTCAAAAAGTTGTGATGCACGGATTTCCTTCATTTCTTAAAGTCTGAAATCTATTTGTTTACTTTTCATTTTGAAGGAGACAGGGCTCTATCTAAGTATATGTCATTTCATGAATATTTTCTCATTGTTCTGATTTCAAATAAAAAACATATATACATCTATTGTATATGTGGTACGTTCAATGTGTAAAATTAATTCCAAAAAGGGTTATTTTTATAGCAAAACAAGCTTAAAGTAAGTAGGCATCATTTTTCAACATAATTTCAATTTCATTGCACAAACTTCTTCCAAAGAATATTCAACTCAGAAAACAACTTTTAAAATGTTCTTGGGTATTCGGAGAAGAAATCCTTCAAAGCAATCTTCAAATCTTCTTTGGATTCAAACTGGATGCATCTCAAATGTTTCTTAAGGTGTTTGAAGAGGTAAAAATCGTTCGGTGCCAAATCTTGGCTGTACGGTGGATGATCCACAAGCACTATTCCAGCACCTTCAATTAAGACCCGAGAAATGCCCGCTGCGTGAACTGACACATTGTCGTGGAAAAACCATAGTATTAAGTTCTTCTGCTTCGGTCTATTCTTTTTGGCGGTTGTCACGAGTTGGTTATAATAAGTATCGTTGATGGTGATGCATTTATCCACACAATCCATAAGAATAACACCTTTAGGATCCCGTAAAATGGAAGACATCATCGCTAGTCCATGAATTGTCCCGGTTCGCATCTCCAAAGATGGCTTCTATCCAGTTAGTTTCTACTCTGCTGACTCACGCTTTGTTTCTAGCAAATACATATTGAGTGGGGTTTCATATTCTATAATTAAATTTAATAACATTGAGAAATATTTCGCCATTATTATCCAATAATATCTTGAATAATTAAAAAAAGTCATTCCCTTAAACTAAAATTTTATAAAATTAACATTAAACTTACAAATATTAAGTTATAATTGCTACTGATGGAATACGAAATTCTGAAAAATGTTCAATAATCAATTGCTTAAAAAAGCTTTAACAAAATTATTTTTCAAAAATATCAAATTAGCGTTTAAAAGACTCAAATTTACAAACTGAATAATGTATTAATTATATAAAATAATTTTAGGTACAAATTGTAAACTCGTGTCATTGAAAAATTGGCAAATTAAAATTTCCGAAATTCTAAAATTTTAATCATTAATTTTGTTTATTTACTTTCGATAATTCAAGAATTATTTTTATTATAATTTTCAATTTTCATAAAGTTATAAATTATTTTAATAATATTTTTTTAAATAAAATTGAAATATTAATGATTAAATTCCATTAATTTAGATGGATGGTGGCCAGAGTTTTCTGAGAGCGGCTCGGTCAGGAAATACGCAAAAAATAATTGATTTTCTCGATAGCGGAGGAGATATAGCCACAGCAAATGCCGTTTGTTTTTACTTGTATTTAATTCCAGATATTTTTATTATTCATTGTTCAATTTTTAAGTAATAATGTTCAGATGTGATTTTGTTTGACATGATCAAACAACGAATTAATCCTTGAAATAATTTACTCACCTCAAGAGAATTTAAAAAATATTTTCCACAAAAAGAAGGTAAATCGTGAAATGATTTAGATATATTAGGATAATTTATTAAGAACATTTAGACAAGTCGCGTTTGAACTTTTATTACAATCACATTTAGAGTCATTATGACTCTCAGAAAGTCTTTCATCGTTTGTCATCATTCCAATTGGTTTTCTTATTTCTATTTTTAATCATGATTATTCGAACAATTTTTCTAAATTATTTTTTAAATATATTAATTAATATTAATTAAAAATAATAAATTTTACCATTTCTCAATAAATCCCAAAATAATACAAATGTTTTCAAATTATTAAAAATACATTTAATTTAAATTTTACCAAAAAATATTAAACTTAATTTTAATTGTTAATTTAAAAATATGAACTTATAAAATGATTATTTTAATTATGTTCGAATAGTTAATCACTTTAAATTTAAATGAAAAAATACCAATTTCCATCTGGGTGGGAGAATCACCATTCTAAATTCAACATATTAATATTGCAAAAAAGTTTTTTCCGTTACTCCTCTGTATTTCTAATTTCTAAATAAAACAAATATAAAACAACAAGTATATATTTCTACACAACGGTATATTCACCATTACAAAAAATAACATTTTCAGCATGTGTAAAAAGTTTATCAAATTCATGTGGAAAGTTTTTCTCGTGAGAGATTCCTCAGAATATCACTGACCGCTTGTAAGACCTCTTCCTCACTTGCAAATGATGTTGTTCTTAGTGATCCTTTTAAAAATTTAAATAGCCATTTGTCACACTGATTTAAATCAGGCGAATATGGAGCTCGTTTAATCAATTCAACATGTTTTTTTCTGTAAAAACTCCGTGGTAAACTTGGATGAATGTGGTCGAGCATTATCATGCTGCCAAAGAATTTCTCACATATTCACTCGTCGTCTGTCTTTACTAAACTTCGAAAGACTATTTTGAATGAATTCTGTATATCTTTCATAATTGAAAGCCTCAGCAGATTTTGTTACTTCGATATGAAACTTACCAACAGTTGTGAATGCCAAAATAAGCATTGTGCTTCGTCCAAATTTTTGTTTTGAACATTACGTGGTCGAGGATCATCTCCACTGCCCATACTCGTAAGTCGGATCTCCATAATGTAGGGGAAAATGATATCCACGTTTCATCAACTGTTATCCATCGTTTCATCAAGTATTCTTTCCCATATTGTTGCACAAGTTGCAAAA
>MQRK01104239.1:0-12894 GCA_001938485.1 Girardia tigrina
TGCATTACTTTATATAACCCAGATTTTGAATCAATATTAAAATGTTTTATCGCCTTATCAAACCTTTCAAGTTCAGTAACATGTTTCCCAAAATTTCGCCTCTATGTTGCAAATATAGTTATTTTGAATATTTTCTTTTGAATATCTTTACAATTATTTAAATTCTCTTCTAAAATTAATTTGAAGTTAAATTTATTTAAGAAATTCATTCCTGCAATTATTTTTGGAGTAACTTTATCAGCAATATAGAATTCTATGTCTTCACTATGACAATCAATTTTAACATTAATAACTACTTTTCCTTAGATTTTCAACGAACTATCATTCGCACAATATATTTTATCTTCTGAACCCGTTACATTCACGTTCTTTAATCTATCAATCAAACTTCTATCTATCACACTTATACGGGCGCCTGTATCTAAAAGACAATATGCAAAGATTTCGTTAATCCTAATCTTAATACTAGGCCTACCATTCATAATCTTATATGTGATTTTCCCCTTATCGTTGGGGCATGAGATATTACTATTTACAAACAGAAAGCAGCCCAAATCATTTTGCTTTAAAAAAATCGTGAGACTACAACTGGAATCAAAATTGATATTACCAAATAATAATAACTTCAAGTGTAAATAAAAATTCAATCTTTTTATTCAAATTAAATTTCCAAAAACCCATTCAAAAATAGTACCAATCTTCAACTTACTATCCCAATGGGTTGTCACTTTTAATTTAGTTTTCATACTATTTTTAATAAAGATATTGTCGAATTCAATTTCTGCTCAGTTCAGAAATTATAAAACTATCCTCTAAAATTAATTTAAAGACCTCATCGCTATTTCTTTCTGGTTACTTTTTGAATAATATTTTACTGACACAAGTAAATCCATAGTATAAAAGGCTTATATATCAAGATCATTGAAAAACCATTTTACAAATCCGATTTTTTACGTTACAAAAAATAGTCATGAAATTGTGTCATGATAAATAATCTGTACAAAAAAATTAGTTCCCTCTTTTGAAAAGTAGTATTTTACAACCATGTAAAATGATGAGTGAAATTCAGATTAAAACAAAAAACCCCAATCACTCTTCAGTTAACAGTAACAAGGTCAATGCTCACTTAAAATATATACATTACAAAATTTCATTGAAAAGTAAAGAACAGAATTTCAATTGAATATGGATATTGATGGATCTACAGTGATAGAGTGATTGTCATTCAATACTGTTCATAAGATACTTTTCCAAATTTTCAATTTGCAAAAGTGCTCGAAAGGTACATCGGCAAATTGGACACGACGGAGACTAAAAAAATTCAGATTGGTAACGTTATATATATATTTCTAAATCAATTGACAAAATTTACAAAAATTATTATATTTGTTATTATTATATTTATTATATTATATTTATTATTATATTTATTATATTTGTTCAGAAAATTCTGTTACACTGGTGGAAAATTCTACTTTTAGTAATTCTCTTTTCATCCTTCGAGGTCCTTATTTGCTAGAATTTCATAGAATTTTTATAACATATTTTTATTAAATCCTCATCACACCTTAAATGACTATTGAAAAATGATCGAACTTAGCGTTTCGATTAGCTGGAAAGGAAATCTTAAATCAAGATATGATCAGAAGGATATTTCTGATGTAAATTGCAAGGAAACTGTTAACCATGCGAATATGGCAAGGTGGTATGATCGATTTGAATTTAGTTACATGAGTTTTAAGGATGAGCGTCTTCTGGTCAACAACCAAAGTTAAACGATTAAGACTTGAAAGATGGCGTGGAAGCCGAAATTCATAATATACTCGAGATTTGGTACCTCAAATTAAAGTTGGTAAATCGATGATTCATCGTCGTACTTCAACAACTTTATTTTACATAATATTGAAGCTATAGAAGCTACGTCAAGATCCACAAAAATGCTAAGTCCCAAAAAAGTTACGATTGCCAATGAACTGTGCAACATTCCAATTTTGGAAACACATCGTGACTTCTGATAAGAAATGAATTTATTTGGTCAATAAGAATCAAAGTAAACATTCGGTTCCAAGAGGTCAAGAGACGCCGTTAGTTCCGTGTAAAGATTTATCTGCCAAGAATGTTATGATTTGTATTACGTTGAACCTTGAATTTGTTCCGAATAATCGTACCATTATTGCCAAATTCTATTGCCAGACATTAGACAGCATTCAGGAAAAAAATAGTTGAGAAATATCCACCTTGGTTCATTAAAAGTGCACATTTGTTCAGTAGGAAAAAGTCAAATCACCCACTACCAAGATTATTAATCTGAAGTTTGAGTTCGATGATGTTTAAATTTTACTGCATATAGCATACAGCCCAGATGTTCCACCATCTGACTACTGTCTTTTCCGATCGATGTACCCCTTTTCGAAAGGTTACCGATTTGAAGCATTAAATGAAGTTATAAAAGGGTTTCAAATGTTCTTTGATTCGAATGAGCAAGAGTGGTACTTTAAAAGAATTTGGATGCTTGCTAACGGATAGCAGAAAGTGGTGAAAAACTGCATGAAAAACAATGAAAAAGACTATACTTTGAGGAATAGTTTATTTAAGTTGCTAATAAATAGTAACAAGAAGTTAATTTAAGTGATTAACAGAAAAAATAGAATTTTTCGTAGCTGTATCAGAACTTTTGAAACATGATGTCTTAAAAATGTTAACACATTAAAAATTAAAATAACTGTTCAAAAAGAACCTCCCCACGGCGAGTTACCATTACTCGAATTAGAGACAAGTTTTGAAGCTGATGGAACTGTTTAAAACGTTCATAAACTGCGTTTTGAAAACTACTCACATCAAGCTCAATATAAACAGAAAAATTACTGATTAGTTTTCGGTAAAGTTCGATAAAATCTGTAAGCCAGGCCACTCGTGAGGTTGGAATTTCAAAATCATCTCTTCATTACATTATGCAGATTTGTTATTGGAAAAGTTATATTCCAAGATTAGTCCATGCTATTAATGACGATGATCTACACCGAAAAGTACAGTATTGCGAAAAGTATTTGAAACAATGGCATGGAAATGCAGATTTTTTTAACAAAAGTGCGTGAAGTGATGATGCCACATTTAAATTAAATGATTTCATTAATCGCCACAATTGTACTTATTGTGATCTGAGAACCCACATGTTACTTTCGACTGACATGTCAATTTACCGGGAATAACAGTGTAGTACGGTTTATGATTAAGATGATTACTTTTACCCTTCCTTTTTGACGCAACTAAAACGCGCTGCAATAGTCTATTATGCAAATAAATAGACTTTAAAGATGAAGATTGTATTTTAAGCAAAATGGGACACCCGCACATTGCTATTCCAGTTAGGTCCTGCCTTGAAGAGCTCTTGGTAAACAGATGGATTAGACGAAGGGGTTTTGTTGAATATCTTCCGTTTACCAGACCTCGCACCACTAGAAATTTTTATGGAGATACCTAAAAGACAAAGTATACGCTACGAAACCTGCATCAGTATCTGATTAAATTCAGAAATAGTACCGGATATTTCCGTAAATAATCCCTAGGACATCTTTCAGGAAATCTTATTTTTTTCGAGTTGAATCCTCAATATACAAAGTAAAAATGAATATACATAATTTTATACATAGAAAGTCGTTCTCCAGCATATTTTTTCATGTGCCCTTTGCTAAACTTCATGAAAACTGAACAAGGGATGAACAATTTTAGTCATATTTTGTGATAATTATCACAATTAATAATTTTTATTATAAACAAAGTTCGGAAAAAGTTCTACTTCCTCTACCAATTTAATAATCTAATCGATTATCTTTATTTTTTAAAAAATTCCCCTCCCCATTAATTTTTAAAACTTTTCTTTAACGGTTGTCCTCTGTTCTGGGTCTGACAGACCCGTTTTGACTTTTGGCAACAAACTTTTTTTAGGACAGGAGTGCCTGAGAGGGATCAAATTTTATGACGTTTCTTAAATATTTGACCTTACATTGTACTTAAAAAATCGTGTAGATATCTGCAGTTTCAGACTCTATTTTGAGAAATTCACATTTGTTTATGATCTGGGTCTGCCAGACCCATAATGATTTTCGTATATTTATTCAGTTTTTGGAACGATTATAGGCCTTGTATGTCAGTATAAATAAAGAAACACATTCACTAACTGGAGGAAATATATTTAACAAAAGTTGATTTACACAAATACAGACCAGTTTTCAAATGGAAACAGCCTACGCAGGATTTCTTGTACAAGCTACGTACATATCAGCTTTATGCTGCAAGTGAAATGGTTGCTTGCGTCACAGACAAGCCCAAGACGTCTTCCTGTCTTTAAAATGTGGGAAAATGCAACAAAATCTTTTTTCTTAAACCTTATTGGCTTCCTGTCGTCCAGAAGTGTTGGCAAAGAAGGTTTGACAACATGATATCCCAATAAGGACATTCTTCTAAATGTCACAGACTTCTTGAGTCAACAGTTTTCCATGTGACGCTTCATCAGCTGATCAATAAGTTGATATCATGTGATCTTCAGAAACTGATAATTGGCTTCCTTTGGTCATCCCGGTCTTCGAAGATGATATATCCATTGCTCGTTGATATATCAATGAGGTTTGAGAAGGTGGTATAAGGCCAGCGTCTGCGTTTCCTTTTAGCATCAGTATCCACGGACACGTTTATCCAAAATATCCACTCCACATTTCGTTTGATTGTATTCCAAAACCATGACACATTTTCTATTGCCTTGGGGAACAGGTATCGTCCCATGAAATGTGTCTATCAACGATACAGGTTTTGTCCCCTTATCTCAAAAAGACACGATCGAGATTCCTTGGCCATTGTGATATAATTGAGTGTCATTTCTTGTGTGGTTGATAGTCGATCTGGTTGCAGGAACTCCGCGGTTGTTACTGGCAACATAGGACGTATTCATGAGCTTCAACTCTTCAGCGAGTTCAATAGAAGAAAACCACTTATCTCCAGTTCGGTATCTTCCCGTGGTCAAATAAGGTTACATCAAATGCAGGATTACACCTTTGAGAGTAAAGTTTTCTCCTAATGAAAGAGAGCCTTGGCTGATATAGACCACAGCATTGAGAGTATAATATGATTGAGTATCACACAGCCATATGATTTTAATTAAAAATTAATGAAACTGCACGAAGTAAACAAAGAAAAACAATCAGAATTGACCAATTTCAAAGGAATTGTGTTCAAGCATAATAATGCAAAGCCTCATATTTGGTAACTCGTGGTAAATTATGAAAGCATCGTTGGGAAGTGATGTCATATCCTGTATTCAACCCTGACCTTGTACCATATAATTACAAATTATTATTAAGTTCAAAAAAGACTCTGAATAGTAAAACTTTCAGAAAAAAATCATGGTCTCAAATTGCACTGGATTCATTTTTTGATGATAATAACCAGAATTTATAAGAGCATGAAATTATGAAGCGGAAAGAAGTATTACAAAAGATCATTGAACAAAATGACATTATATAATATATTAAAATTCAAAAAATAGTACTTGATATAATAATTTATCCCCACAACCACTACATAGACATAAATGGCGACAAGGAAGCACCAGGGTGTCTCGAATCGATGCCATACATATCACACAATCTTGAATAAGATAATGTTTCTTATTTTCTGATTTTAGATTCGCCATTATATGGCTTATTTCTAAAGAAAAATTGGTTCCTTTTATTTCATTTGCTGACGATCTGCAGGATGTATTACGAGTAATTACTTGTTCTAGAATATTCGAAACATACATTTTATAGATAGTGGAGAAAAATTGACCTGTTAAAGGATCAGCTCCATACATTTCTTGAATCAAAAAGCAATTTTGCTTAAAAACTAATTTTTGAACTATAACTTGAGCATTACTTAATAATAAAGAATCAGGTCTCGAATCAAAACCCATGTGAGTGACAAATTGTTGTTTATCTGAAATTTATTGTTTTCTAAATTTTAGATCAAAAATAATACCACTGAGAGTTTCATCCAGTGATGATAGAAGAACCACTATCGGAATGAGTTCACCAGTTTCATTTGTATTATCAACATGATCGTAACTTTTTATGTTAGATAGTTCATGTTCATATAACTGACAAGCACCCGGTGAATGAATAGAAGAATGTTTATAGCCTATATTTGATTCGACCGAATACCTATAGAATTGACAAACTTAACATTTAAACCACAATTTCAAAACAATTAATTAAACTTAGTCATAATTAAAATATATTAAGTGTATATTTAGAGAATTAATTGGTAGCAAAATTTGAAATGAAACCCTTTCGTAGAACATGTATTTCGATCAATATATCAAAATATAATATATCGAACAATTGAAAAAACCTGATCACTCAGTTGAATTGTTATTTTATTGTCAATATTAGGAATGCTGCATGTATATATTATTATGCCCATATCTGACGTAATTTCGTCATAAAAATCGTATGCGTTCAAGGTGATTTTTTATATTCCGGTTTCAAAATTGCAAACCATTTATTTCTACCACGCACCATTTAAAATTTATTCAAAAAACAAAATTACACATTATGCATCAAGGACTCCCTACATAATGTTTATAGATGCACATAATGTTAATATCACCAAAAGAAAGAGAAACAGTACAGATAACTTTTTTATAATGCAATAGAAAGATCGCGGGAAGAAGCAAACAGAAACTCGAGGAATACATATGGATCAATGCGGAATGCCTGTTATTAGCCTGTAAAGAGATGGCACTCAATTCCGAATACGAGACAGGCTCGATTATTTAATCCGCAACAGGAGTATCGTAGGGAGGAAAACCGAAGATATTCCGAAACTGATCAAACCGAGAATGAAAATGGTCCAATATCACTACGATCTTTGCAAGAAGGTCTTTGCAGAACAAAACGAGCTCAATAGAAATATTAAAATGGATCATGAAAGGGCACCAAACAAGCAGAAACCTTATCCATGTCAGTACTGCTCCAGGAGCTATGCATCAATGGGGTGGCTGACCAGACACTACAAGACAGATCACACGAAGAAGCAAATCAATCCAATCAAATCCAACAGAAGCATCATAGAAGAAAAGCAGGTGACTGTTGTGATGGCGATTTGTGTGGTAAGGTAAAATTGATCGGCGATACCAGGAAGAAGGATGACAATCCAACAATTACAAGCTGTATTCAGGTACGGAGCGTCGATACGAATCTTTCAACGAATCTCTCGGAAACGATCTCCTTAGAAGTGTTAAATTTCCGTTTAACGGATGTATCTGAAAAAGGAAATTTCAACTTATTTGCTGGCCGTTCAAAGTCCACGGGAACGGCCAAAGGAATGCTAAATCATGGAACATTCGAATATGGTTGGTCGTTTTTTACTGGGGGTCCGAAGAGATCTCGTAAGCGATGAGCTGATAACCTCGTAGGAGGCTTATCGGGGGATTGCTAGTGCTTTTTAGTTGGGGTGAACCCTCTAAAGAGCCTACGACTCAATAACATTGAAAGACATGGGAGGCCCACAGATAACTTACTCTAAAAATGACTTGCTTTGGATTTTCCATTGTATATATCATATGATAGATTCTTTACAAAATTCCAGGAATGATCTGCGAGCATGTGCATGATATCAATAATCCATTGAAATCATCAAGAATCCAAACCATGGTACCAACAAACTCAACTAATTTCAAATTAATTTCCTGATATAATTTGAATTTAAATTTTCTTAAATGCAAAGAAAACAATAAAAATGGGCTAATTCATGCATTTGAAATTATTGCTATTAGTTTTAACTAGTGCTTTCAAATATTTTTGAATCATGGAATCTTTGAATAATAATTATTTTTCTGCAGACCCAATATCAATATTTTTATTAATTTTTTTCGTATTTATTAACATTTTGCAGCAAAGTAAAAACAATTTTATTATAATTACTCATATCAATTCATAAAAAAGCAATATTTTGTATATTTTTACATAGTGATTATGATATTAGTGGGTGATGGTGTTGCTTTTTATAAAATAACTCGATAATTTCAGATGATATTTCTGACAATGTAAAGTATTGAAAACGTAAATAAACATTTCTTGCTTTAAAGAATTTTCTGAGCAGAAGGAACTCACGAGCCATATTAAGAATGTACATCTGGCCACGGCGCCGACAACACAGAGAGGAGGTGGCTCATTCATATGTCCCATGGAGAACTGTGACAAAAGTTATAAAACTAATGAATGGCTACAACGGCATTTATTAATTGATCATCGAATCCAAGGTAATGGTGCTACTAACATCCAAGTAGTACAAAGAGCAGAAACAGAAAGACATACTGGACCTTTGAACTTGAACGCAAAACATAATATACCAGTGTCTGTCGGTGTAACTGATGAGGACTCTTCAAGAGTAATCCTTAGTGTGGTGCTGAGTTTTCGACTGGATAATATAATGGTCAAGAAAATGTTTCATTGCCCATTTCTCCGTTGCACTAAGTGCATTTATACAGTCAAAAGTCTCCAGAATCACGGAACGAAAGAACACAACTGGTTATTTCTCTGAGGGAAGCCGAAGTGTCCCCGTGCATTAAAAGCTCGCACTCTTGCGTCTGAAGCCGTATGAGAGAATAAGAAAACTTTGTATTTGTCAAATAGTTTCTACCCGGTACAGAGTGATGATGTTACTTTTTATAAAATAACTGAATAATTTCGGATATTATTTCTGACAATGAAAAGTGATGAATCACTACACTGTATGCAAATGCTGAGTATTACTTGTAATACGCAGTTATTCGTCACAGTCGACGGAAGATTAAAATAAACATTTCAATACTTTATCGGAAATGTTTGGGTAAATTAGAATTGTTAAAAATCATTATTTAGAAAGACGCTTTGTTCGGAAATCGTTTTTATTACGTTTCAAAAACTTTTTAACTGTCAATTTATAGTACAATCATCAAATAACGAATTTCAATAACATTCTCACAATTACAATTTCCTAGTTCACAGAATTTGGATTTTGCCTTCCAATTTTGAAACCGCAGATCATGGTTTAAATATTCTTAGAGAACGCTTGAGGGATAACATGTTCGCAAACAAACAGATAGATGATAACATTAATGTTACATTGTACGAATTATGTACACAAACACAGGTTAAGAAAGGACTAAATGAAGAAAACATTAAAGAGCACAAAAAAATTATCAAAATACTATATTCTGAAGGATTTAAAGTATTTAAGAAGAATATTTCCAAGAATATAAGTAGTTTCAAAGTAATTTCAATAACATCCAAAGTTAAAAGCTTCCTGACGAATAAATAGAAAACGATTTTTGGATTGAAAGCAAATCTGGTTTATAAATTTGTCACAGATGAAAAACCTAGTACATTGGAGGAGATAGAAAAAATTGGAGAACCGTCAAATGACACCAGCGCAAACCATTACTACAAATAACAAAGACGAAGGAGTCGTAGAAAACCTCAACATTCCAGCCAGCCAGATTCAATCCGATACGAACCCCCGAACTATCTCGACGGCGGTGGAAGAAGCAATCTCAATATCAAGGTACTGAAGAAACACATCTAACTTTCAGGATTGTAGATCTAACTACAAGGGGAGAGTTCAGATGTCCCTTTCACGGGGATCAGGAAAAATACATCACAGGAAAAAATATCGCACAGTAAATTTTTTTGTCAAAATTTATGATAATATTTTTTGTAGTAAATTTCGTCGCCGAATTTATGATAATACTTTCTTGTAGTAAATTTTTTCGCCGAATTTATGATATTATTTTTTTCTAGTAATTTTTTTATGGATGATAATACTATTTTGTCACAGAAATGATAATAATATTTAATGCATAATTTTTAATAATTAAGTAATTACAAATATCTTTTGGAAAATACATTATCAATTTTTTAAAAGGGAAAATAACTTATTAAAGTAAAAGGATAATTTTTACATTATAATTTGAATAAAATCTTTACAATAAATAATGAAAAAGCAACCCAAATTCAAATATATATTCTAATAAAATTGTTTCACATGTCATTAAGTTATTGAAAAATATCTTTAATATGATATGTTAGGTGCGACACCTCTAAGGAATTCTATGATGTCCTGATTTTAGTATTGACTCAAAATGTATTTTCGTTTCTTTGGTGGAAGTTGACCAGGAGCAATAATCTGTTCAATTATGCCTTCATTAAAACTCTGCTGGCTTTTTAATGAACTTAAAAATTTCCATATTGTAGGGTGAGATGCACCGATAAGTTCATTAAACGATCGATGCCATGCTTCACATGAATTATTCGTTTTAGGCTCCCCATTCACTGCAGCATTGTATCAATTTCGAAGGGAATGAGAATATCTTGGTTGACGTAGAATTAATCGGCGATCAAGACGACCAATCTAGTTATCTTCAACATAATCTAAAACAGCAGGATAATTAAATCAATAGGATAATTATTTCCTTCACTTAACAATTCGAAAGCGGATACGACATTATTTTCAGGGACAAACACCAAAGGTGATATCAATCTCTTTTTTAATGCAAATTCTGAATCGTTTTCATACATTTGCTGACGTCCATTTACCTGAATGTTTCTAAAAATGCATTGCGAAAAATAAAAAAAACATAATTTCTGAATGCTATTGGGAAAGGCATTGTGAAAAGCGTTTACTACAAAAAAATATTATCACAGATTCGACAACGAAAAAATAATATCATAAGTTTTTGTTTTTTTCCGGATCACCTTTCGCGGCTGTACGAACTCCCCGAATAAAGCCAAAAGTATGCAGAACCATGGATATACAACCCATTGACCGTCGTTTCTTACAGGGAAACCGAAAAGATCTCGAAGACCGTAACTATCCGACCCCGTATGAGGCCTATTGGTGGCTGCTAGTGATTCTTTAGTTTGGGTTTATATTCAGTATTTCTTTGATTACAGCCTATTTTCGAAATTTCTTTGTTGAGTTTGTTCTTTATAGTGTGGTTTACGTTCCCCTATCATATTGTATGCCGTTCTAAAGAGCCTAGAATCTCAATACCATTCCAAAGAGATGGGAGGCCCACATTGGAGAGACCAATCGTCACCTCAAGAGCCGAATTAGTGAGCATTCACAACAAAATCGATCGAGTTTCATTGGTTACAATGTAAAAATAGAATCCCCTCAGTTTCAAAGGATAAGTATTCTGTTTTTTCTTGCAAGTACTATAGTAGCATGTTCTTTTTCTTTCTTCTCTTTTGAAATGAGCTAATTGTAATATTTTCAGTTCATTTTAACGCCTTTATCTGCAAAAACCCTCTTTATTCTGAAACTCGGACAGTATCGTTGCTAGTATTTATCTGCAAAGCAGTTTCTAATTTCATAATGTTTAATCCGAAATTTAATAAATTATTTATTACGTTACGAAAGGAAATATTATAATAATTATATATTATTATATAATATCCATGAAATACAAAATGGAACAAGTCATGTATAATAACATTATTTTTCAATTTAAAATTCATAGCAACAATGTCTTACGTATAATATCCATTGATAAATTTTTCAAATGCACAATAATATATGTCGATTTGACAAGAGCAGTCCGCATCAAATGTGAATTGGATTTTTGTTTGATCCGAAATATCAGATCTACAAAATATATTTACATTTATTTTAACTGTATTTAAATAGTTCATGTTCAACAGTTATTCTTTAATATTACAATCACAACCATTACTCGCACAATACGTAAATGACTAGTAATAATTGGTGGTGCTCGGACATTTTGTCACTTGTAGGGAGTGCAAACCAGTTAACCGGTTATTCGATATTGGTCAATTATGCGTAATATTCGTGTATTCGGTTAATCGACTTTTGGATGATTAACCGATTACAACACCTGAAAAATATATTGTATTCTAGTATGGTTGACGATTATGAGGTGAAAGGAGAATTGAAATTGAGAGGAGCTACCGAAACAAAGGACATAAAGGATGTAGTTTCAAATATGTATGAACTACGCAAAATGGAATAAAAAGAAACAGTTGCGGCATAAAATATGATAGGGGAACGTAAACCACACTATAAAGAACAAACTCAACAAAGAAATTTCGAAAATAGGCACAGTAATCAAAGAAATACTGAATATAAACCGAAAAGTAACTATTCAAAAGTTATAAAATGCTGGGCATGCCACGAAGAAGGACACACAAGAAGAGACTGTCCAAATATAAAGTGCTCTTATTGCAACAGAAATGGCCATATCAGGACGCAATGAATGAACAAGGATAGAATTAAAAAAGGAGACCAAGACGCCAGAAAAAATGAATGGAAAAAAAACAAATAACCCACGAAATATACAGAGATATTTTAAAGATATATTTAAACAGATATATTTAAAGATAATTAATTATAACTTTAAAATATTTTAATAAAAATTAAAAATTATTAACCAATAAAATTATGGAAAAATAAAATAATTAAAATATTTATTACCATTAACGCAGTAAAATTATTTTAAAATTATAAAAATATTATTACAACATGAAATCATCACATGAAAAGGCAAGATGTAATTTTTATTTATTTAATAAAAACAAAAATCAATGTAGAACAAATTTTAACAGCGATAGAGAACATAGCGAAGAAGAACTACGTACATGTCTTACAGGATATAATACTGAAGATACAAGAAGTACCAATAAAACTTGTACACGTGATTTTAGAGAACAAATCGATGAACCAGAACTTGAATATAATAGAGAATTATATAAAAAACCAGACTCAGAATACGAACAATCAATAGAAAAAAATTTAAAAGAAGTACCTAAATATCATAGAGGATATAATGAAAAATCAGATTCAGAATATTCTGAATCTGATTCT
>MQRK01104405.1:0-10446 GCA_001938485.1 Girardia tigrina
TAATGAATCAATTTTGGCTAAAAACTTTTGAAAATTGGCCAGATATATTTTTTATTTTTCGGATTATGAAGTTTCCGGATTATTGAGGTTCGGATTAATGGGGGTTGACTGTATTTTTGAGAAATCAATTATTTTGCAGATAATTTCATCTTAAGTTCTTTTAACAAATAAAATAAAATTATTCTTGAAAATAACTTTTTAAAAATTAATTAGAAATACTATTAATTATAATTCCTTTCAAAAGTTTTTGATTTTAGATATTTTCTTATTTCACAAATTATTTATAAAACTTAATTATTTCAAAAATTTTAAGATTGTCTCCGCTCCTTACAATATCAACATATATTTTCTATTTATAATCTTGTAGGACGTTAAAAAGTCTTCCCGGACAATTATTCAATTCAAACAATTAAGTTATACAAAAAAGTTATAATGCATTAAAACAAATTTGATCAAGCAGATCAGAATTCTCTAATGTAGATCAGAATGATTCAGAGTCTTTATCCTTTAACAATCTTTAAAATAATTATCAATTTTACATAATTAATATTGGGTTCGAATTCAGAATTCAAGTATACAAAATACAAAATTTTATTTTTATCACATTAACGATTTTTCAAACAAATATTTTAGAGGAACTTAAGTACTTTCTTTTGTTTACACAAACCATTATAAATAAAAATAAATATAAATTCCCATATTGTTATTTTATTAATTACGAATTTTAATTTATAATCGTCTTTAAAATTATAGAGGTCTTTTTATGAAAATTTTGTCACAAAGATTTTATTTAATATTTTATTAAATTTCCTTTTTATTTTACATTTTCATTCTAACACAATTACCTTTTTAATTAACATTGTAACGTACATTTTTATTTCAATTAAATTACATTTTCAAAAACTAAAATTTACATTTTCATTTATTTTAATTTTAACATTTTTTTGTTTTTTAATGAAAGTTATATTTTATTTTTATCTCAAAACAATAATATTGTAATTTTAAAATTTATGAATTCATATGATATTTGATTTGTTTTATATTGAGAGAAAAGTTACAAAATAATTTTATTGTGTTTTCATTTCAAATTTTAAATATGACGTTTTATATAAAATTAAAAATTAACTTTATTAATAAATCTGTTTATGGATTTTGTGATAATATAATAATAAATATAAAATACAATCTAATTAAATAATTCATTTTAATTAATAAAAATAAAAAATAATAATACACATAATATTTTAATATATAATTTACAAAAAATAAATAAAATATTAGAAAATGAAATATAAAATAAATTAGAAAAATATCGATCGTTGTGCATTAAAACAATAAAATGTCACAAAATTGCGTGTTTAATTTTATGAGTCATAAGTAAATATATTTGACTGCTTTTTTGACAATCACAAAAGGAGAGAAAATTTTATGTCTTCCTAATTTGCCTCGTCATTGTACTTCTTATACTAAGATTAAATTGTGCCTGAGACACTTTCACGACAAGTGCCCCTACAGCTTATAACAATGTTACATCTTACTGATTATACGGGGCCTTCATAATCTCTTCTTCTTCTGTTTCAATTGACGAAACAGAGGAATAATTATTTGTGTCTGCGACATTGCTCACTCCATTTGACTTGACCCCCTCTCCCGTAAGGGACTCTTCATTGGCACCAATGTCCTCCTCCTGTCCATCGCAAGCTTCACGGTCCGTATTCAATATCGCTGAAAATAACTGGAATTCAAATTTTTATTATATTGTTAATAATTAGGGTTAAAGTAAATGTATTTTATAAGAACTTTTAATTTAACTAAATAATCATTACGTCTTATTAAATTAATCATTTTCATCGTCAAAATTATATATAATTATTCATTGTACACTCACTCTGTTCCGAAACAATGTTTACATTTGGGATAATGTTTTCCGGTTACCCTGCTTTTGGTGAACATTAAGTTTTATTACTTTTCCTGCATTGATTACGACCTATATAGTGGTACTTCTGACCCAACAAACATTTCCATGATTAAAGATCGGTTTTTTTGTGACAAAGGGAAAATAGTCACAGAAAATTTACATCCAATTTTTCAATTGTCTAATGAAGAAAAAATGCTGTTTTTTCAAGATTCTCTCATGAATATGTTCAGTAAAAATCTCTCAAGATGAAACATGAAGCTATAAATGAGATTTCGGCTAAGTCCAGCTTGTTGAGAGCTTCGATTTTGAAACTCAGGAAAAATGCTTCTGATCAACTTTGAACAGATAAAATTGTTGTGGACTCATCATAAATGAGAATAAACCATGGACCATAGAAAAATCACTATGATGGTAAATTAAAAGACATCAAGAACATTCCTCTAGAAGAATGCCATCTTTATATCTTGTACATCGTAAGTTTATCATAAGGCTATTATAGATTTTATCCCTGGGAGACTTCAAAGAAATTGATCTCAACGTTGGTGCTATTTGGAAATCCATAGAGAATCAGAATTTATAATTCATCATTAAAAAGAAATTGTTGAAGAACAAGTTTAGAAGTTCTTTTAGTGCCTCTTTGTTCAGACTCAGAATTATCATCCATAATCTTTCGAACTTATTAATAATTTCGTGGATGGACATCAAATAAGATCACACATTTAGAGTCGCCTTTAGGTATCTTATTCCTCATGAAATCTTTGAATTCAAATCGATCCTTGATTTCAAATTCATAAGAAATTTAGAGGCTCAATAATCAATCAAGAAGTTTTTCCACCTTGTGATGTACGGTCTAAATCATTGATAGTACAGGGCAGAGTGGATGACCGGCTTTATTTTTTATAAATAAAGGCCACTTTTTATTTTCAAATTTATTCAAAAAACAAACCTGTTCCAAAATATCAAAACATTATTATTTCATAGATTTATCTTTTAGTGCGAATCACTTTGGTCTCTGCTCTCAGACTCAACATTGTTTCCAGAAATTTGATTTAGTCCTTCGAAAATTATCGCCTTAAAAATAAGAAGTATCTTTATTTTTTGGAAAGAAAATCATAGTGAGAGAATATTCATGTCTAATTATTCTATTCACTTTCATTGTTGTATGGCTTTGCCCAATTTTTGTACAAATCTCTCCCCTAGATATTCATTAAAGGATTACTATTGTCATGAAAACAGGACTCGGCTACCGTCGAGGCACTGTTTCTGTTGGAACTTTAAGAACATTATTTAAATATTAGATATTATACTAGAAAAGTAAGCTTATGTCTCGTTATTCGGACATGGGGGACTGAAACCTTTCTTACAGCCCAAGATTGGATAATCTTATACCTTTCAGAGATCAACCGGTCATACAAATATATAGAAAACTAAAATTTACTATCAATGTCTGAAATTTTTCCAAATTGAATCGACCTATAATCTCTAGGGATTAATATTTATTAACATTTACCCTTCAGTACATTTCTTCTTAAACGTTTCTTATTTATCGATGTTGGGCGTCTTCTTTGATGAATCGTTGTAAACAATAAATTTTTAAAATTTTTGAACAAGGTTTCATATGTTTGAAATTTATGTTGATGTTCTTCTCTCACATGTAATGTAATTGTTGGGGTTCCTTTTGGTGAACTTTAAATTTTTGATACTTTTTAAAAATCATATTTGTATTTTAAATAAATTAAAAATAATGCTCGATTAATTAAAATGAAATAATTCTTTAAAATAAAAACCTTTTAAATTCTTAAAAAAAAGAACAAGCTCATTCTTTAAATTTTTGGAAATAATTAATTGTTATAAATAATCTCTAAAATAAAATCAAAAATTTTAAACAGTTATTAGTAAATAAATCTTAATTAATTTTAAAAAAAGTTAATATCATAAATAATTGAATTTTAATTGTTTTACATTTATTTTAAGAGTTATTCAGAAGAATTTTTTTGTTAAAATTTTTGTTGTCAGAGATGTAATAAAAAAAAGATAATTTAAAGTTAAAAGGCAGTTGGGAATTCTGCAAATTAAAATTCGATAAATAATAGATAAAATATAGATATATATATTAAAAATTTTATAATTAATGAATCTCTATTAAATAATAATAAATTTAAATATTGCTAAATATTTTTGTATTTTAAATTTGTAAGTTATTTTTGCAAATTTATTAAAAAAACAAATTAAAAAGAAATAATTTATAATCGAATGATTTAAAATAAAAAAAAATCAAAATTGAATAAAATAACATATTTATATATTTATCGATATTATTATTTATATTTAGAATTTTGAGATATGGATTATGTAATTAAAATATTGTTCCTCATAAATTTGTTTCAATAATGAAAATTGTAGTAGAAATAAAGTTTACAAAATTATGACTTCAAATTTTAATCACGAACCTAATAGTAATTATTAGCGCGATTATTTTTATTGAAATTGTTTAACCTTATAATGTGCAATTTATTTGCGAAATAAAAAATATGTTGATAAGAGAATTGTCATTTTCGTCGATAAAGCAGATTGCAAAGCGGGTTCCTAATCGTTCCATAGATATTGTTTATTGATTCACAATACGTAAATACTCAGAGAATGCGACTTCGTAAGAAAATTAGGTAAGATGTGGTTGATTCGAATATTAATCACGACACATTGTAAGGTTCATGACAAAATGAAAATATGTTAAATAAATGGGTGTGCTTAAATATTAGTCAATGTCGTACTGATTTTTGAGCTTTAATCTTTTTTCATTGAGTGTTATTTTGTCTGTATTAATTATATTCTTAATGATCCAAAATTTAGTGATAAAAGACTACAACATATAAGCTGACCTTTCACAAATAAGTTATTCTCTTGTTAAAGACGTTTGAGCAAATCAAACTTAAAGTAAATTATTTTTATTCGTAGGTAAAGGAGAACGACTATAAAAATGATTGAGCTTTTCTGAATAGGAAATTCGAATATTTATTAAATATTTGATTTTCTGATTGAGTGTACGAAAATATGTAAGTCCACACTTACCGCAATGAAGAGACGGAGAAGACTGATTGTCTTGGTCGGCGACGAAATCTGAATTCGCATCTGTCAAATAAAACTATATTTAACAACTTTATAATCAAATATTACTTCTTTTATAAATATTTCATAATTAAAACAAATTCAAATTAATTATTGTCATAAATTTTATAGAAAAATTGTTAAATATATCAAGAATTGATCTGAATAATAATTTTTATAGAATTCAATAGTAAAAGATCTATAGTATATACTTGTAAAATATACTTGCGAAGTATAATATGTTTTTAGACCCAATGCTATTTATACTATCTTTAGGACCATAGCGGTCATGTAACAACGTAAAATGCATAGAAAGACCGGTCACAGTGGAAATATCACTCCGTTATATGTAAACTTTCCGGCGGGCACAATGATAACAATAGCTCTTAAAGTGCTAACGGGCAATGGAGACATGAAAAAGATAACGATTGGCGGTCAATCAAAAGCTATTTTTTGAGATGAAACTTTTCACACTCATTGCAATCCAATGAATTTTAGCCTTCACATTAAACCAAAAACAATCCGAAATCTTGTCGATGCTATTCGACTGAACTGTCTGACCAAATGACAATCTGAGAGAACGTTTTGTTCTCTCAACTGTACCAGGTTTGAGAATGGTGACAATCAGTATATTAACACACTACTCAATTTTAAGAATTTTGAAATGAATTCATTTTTATCCAATTGGTGAAATGTTTTTTTTCAATTTTAGTAACATCCCCTATAACGTGTTAGTTTAAAACATGGCGTGGATTTACCGGATGATGAGATTTTTATCTCAAAATACGGGGTTTATTTTTATTCCTTGCTTATAGATTTGTATTAAGATTTTACTTCTCGATTTTTATATTTATAGTCTAATGAACAATAATTTGAAATTCTTAGAATAGATATTTATTGAAGCATTTTTTAAAAAAATCAACGTTGGACCTATTTCGATTACAATCTTTGATCATCTTCATTTATTTTATTTGTGTTGTAATTGAATTTATTTAAAGATATTTAATATTAAGGTTGCTTTACTTTTGTCATTTTTGATGATAATCAATGGGTATAGTGTCTTATTAGCAATAATTCACAATACAATCTCTCATAATGCGATTATAAATTCTTCTGAAGAATAGAAAATTCATTTTTTAAATGGATGAAGTTCCATCTTTGCAACATTTGCAGTGATGAAGAACCTCACTCGATCTACACAACTGCTAGATTTCACTAATGCGTATTTTGAGATTACGATTTGTCTCTCCTATGTGCAAGTTTTTAAATATATGACAATTAAAGTTGTACAGAAGATTAGCTTTTACTTAATGTTCAGTGTTCGTCGAGCTCATATCACTAAAATGCTGGCAGGAATGTTTAAAATAATGGCATCATTATTCTTTCCGTATGAAGGATTCGTTTAAAAATGATTCATTGTGAAAGATATATTAAAACTTTGAAAAAGGAAAATAAGCACTTTTCACAGTTCTCTCAGTGGTTCAGTCATTGGATCAAGGCAATCGAGAATCATTAACATATTTATAGCAAAGCCATTTCAATGACTCACAAAGTATAAAATACTCTCAGAACAATCAGTAAATTCTCCAATGATTCTGAGGAGCAAAAGGACATTCATCCATTAAATTATATAGAAACAAAATGTGCCTGAAACCTCAATTGAATGCAATCAGTTCTTCTCCCGTACCCCCTGATAGGGAAAATTGTTCACTTACTAAAATAATCCCTAAGATATCAAATAGACCAAACACAAGATCACTCAATCGATCTCAAGTTTCTTATAATATTTCTTTCAATCGGTCAAAATTTCGAAGTTCTCCTGTGATAAGAAAGAGAATGAATTCAGTTGATAGAAGTACTCATTATCTTTGTCAGAAGATCGATTTCCTCTTGAAGTTGTCACAATCAATCGATCTCTTCCCCAGCAGCATTCACCGAATTCACATTCATCAATACTCGAAGAAGATTTTGATCAGTTTAATAATTTAAAATTTCGCTAGTTCACATGTTCAACTTCAAATCTTTCTTGTCGGTCAGAATCAGGCAAATTTTAAAGACGACTGCTTCAGAAATTGATAATAATGATGGCCCAACACGTGGCTGTTTTTCATTGGTGCATTCAAAATTGATTCAAATAATTTGTGATTAGTATTATGAAATGGTCAAAATGTATGATTTTTGTTTAATCAAATTGATGGTTTGTTGATGGCGCAAAACATATTTTGTGTGATGTTAGAGTGTGAACGGTTTTTTGTACAATTTGAAAGAGTCAATGAGATGATTATGATTTTGGAAATAAATGAAGGAATTTCCTGGTCTTATTTGTTTGTGAAAAACGATATTTTTTTTAATTTGCGCTCCTAATGTTTTTTATGGAAAAAGAAAAGTGTTTGGAAAAAGGTTTGATTAAACATCTTCTATCGGATGGTTTTCGTAAAAAGTCGTCAGAAAATTCAAAAATAGAATTGCGTAAATTAATCCTTTATCAGTGTTGACTAACAGTGTTCATTAACAATTTGAATAAGGAAAAAGAAACTGAAACAAATGATAAAGGTATTCTAATTTTTTTGAAATACAACAGCAAAAATTTCAATTTCGAAACACTTAATCGAGTTAAGCGTACAATGGTGAGCGACTGCGTGCTATAAGATTTAATTGGAGCAAATTAGACAATTTGTTATTAAACGAATCAGATGACCCAAACTGTACTTCAAAAGATGTAATGAGAAAGTCATAGTCATTGCTCAATGTTGACAAGAGCCTGTATTCGAATAGAATCAGTCTGAGCAAACTGAATGTCCAAGGAGCGGCGTGTCTGTCGAGTGAGATGAGATTTTATTTATCCCCCAACCCAAAGTCTACCCATCAACACTAGAGCGTCGGGGCCGCGCAACTCACTCTCGCACTAGTCAGTTTTGCATTTCCCTGTACCGTGATTGCTTTGATGTTAAGGATACTATTTTGCCATTATCGATATTTTTATAAATGTTATTCTTAAATCATCTGAAACCTAAAATATCATTTTCTTAAAAGTAGTTTCCATTTATATTATCGAAATGAAATAAATTATTAAAATGAAATAATAATAAGAAAAACAAAATCAAATACAACACAAAAGAGTTGCTGAAGATGATCGAAGATTGTAAAACATGTTCAATGTTGATTTTTTCAAAAATGCAATGATAAATATATATACGGCGCGTCATTAACGTCAACAAATGAGCGTATTATATGCCATTTCGTATCAGGTCGGATGTTTTAAATTTAAGTAATGTAATGCATTACATTGCACTTTTGATAGAACCGCATTGAATAAAAAAAGGTGATATTTCAGTTATGGTCAATCACATCTGAAGCACAAAAGAAAAAGGCATCACAAACTAAAGAAACAGATGATCAACGGGAAGCAAGACGCGAAATCGATCAAGTGCACATAGATCAAACCTGGCAAATTCTGCACGATGATGTACACCTACATTTATTTCATTACAATGCTAATTGTTATTGGAAAACCTTCTGATTAATTTGTTTACCTACAAGAAGGAAAACGAAAGCTATTATCTATACAAAAGCCTTTCAATAAAGAGAATGAAAACATGAACCCTTTCTTCCTTGAGTAGCATTGTAACGACTTCTAGGTTCTCGCTAGATAATTAAATAAATTAAGAAAATATGACTAAAAATATTATTTTAAAAGATTTAAAAAGATTAGTTTTATATTCTCTAAACAGACTTGGTTCCCAAATATGACGACATGAAGGGGAAAATTGAATAAAGTGTACCATCATTGTATTGCCTTGACAAATCCAATCGCATTAGTGAATAAATATTTGATAAACACATCAAAAGATTTAAAAATCATTTAAATAACCTGACAATGAGTTTCCATCGATTCCAGAGCTACGAACTGCAACAGAGGACTTCGAATTGACATTATTCTGTAGAGATTCTGAATCTTCTATGGATTCTCTGAGCGAAGTCAAAGGTAAAGTACCAGTTGAGTGATTATTGTTGGAATTCATAAAAATATTTTCTAAGTTTTCAATGAATAAAATACATAATTGTACTTATATACCTTGGAAAGATTTGATTTCTTCTGAATCTTTTATTGATGGTGACGGAGTTTTTGAAATAGCTGACAGTTTGCCTTTATTTAACATTGACTGTAAAAGAGTGGACCGAAATGTTGGGTTAGTGGGTGTAACTTCCGTATCAATTTCAGCTAACTCGGGACTCATAGCTCGCCTGGGACTTACTCCTCCTCCTTCGCTAGAGGATTCTTCATTTGTTTTCTTAAATCTGCTCATTATTGCCTCTAGCTTTTTCTTTCGTTCCAATCTTTCTTTTTCTTTATCGTCGGCTTGTTTGGCCTCTTCAACATTAGGATCAGACACGCATATCTGTAAAATAAATAAATAAAATGTAAATGATATTCAACTTTTTAGAATATTTATATGATAAAACAATGTCCCTTAGATTACTGCGGTATACTGTCGCTACTCGTATTTGTTTACGACTGAATAAGTAAAAATATAAAATTCAATTAATAATTCAAGCACGTCAAATGGAAAAAAAGAAGAAAAGAGAAAAAGTTATTTAAATTATTTAGATTTATCTAAAATTTTTTATATTGCGAAGTGAGTCGAAATTTGATTAGTAATTAAATAACGCAGCAAGTTAAATTAATAACGATTTTATTGTCGGTTACCGAGTTGTCTTCTTGCGACGGTTTCGTATAATTGAGTGGACTTGTGTTGAGGATGTCTTTCCCTGAACAAATTTAAATGTCTAATTCAAAAGATTAAAATGTCATTTTTTTATTTATTTTGAGATGTTAATTTTCAGGTTTTACTGATTTACAATTATAGAAACTTTTTGCCATATATATTAGTTATCGAATCAATGAAACACAAATTATGTGTTTAAAGTTTTATTTCAATAAATATTAATCAATCAATAACCATTATATATACAATAATATATTAGGGAAAAGTGTTGCTGTAATGACTCACATTTCTAAAGCTTTGTCATTGGGTACACACTAACAATCACACATATATACATAATCGCACACTGCCCCTCATCACACTTGTGACATAATACAATCAGATTTCTAAACACATACAAAAAAATATTATATAATTTTTCTTATTCACAGGTTTTACTACTTTACATTTGTTGGGTTCTTGATCGAGATTAAGATTCATTAACATCAAAATTTTATTTCTAACAAAAATAACAATTATTCAAGCAATTTTTCGTCGAGGAACTTTTCTTCGCTTTCTTTTTGACAAAATTTTTATAAATATATATATATATATATATATTAGGGATAAAAACAAGACGACGCGTTTCGAGATAATAAAAATCCCATCATCAGGTCACAAATTACACTACGCAAGTACACTATATGGTAGCTTGCC
>MQRK01104456.1:0-12849 GCA_001938485.1 Girardia tigrina
TCATCTCTTGTGATAATCTTTTTTTTCAAAAACGATCATCGGATGGATTATTGAATAATTCACGGAATATTTATTGTCTCTTGGCAGCTTGTGTTTAAGTTAACTCATATGGATATAGTCTTGGCTTCTTGTGCACAACATCTAATTGGTGGTAGTGATTTTATATTGTTTGGTGAGACTTAACACATTTATTTTACCAGTTCACGACTACAACTCAAAGGTTCAGTATGCGAATCGGCTTGCAAATCTCTGAAGTCAACTGTTGTTGATCGGCCGAACGGAAATGATCTTTTAGACTCATGTCATCAGATTTAAATCTTTTGTATCACCTTGCAATTGTAACATGATTGACTTTTAAGTAACCTTCAGCATTGCATATCTCTTTGTAATATTATGCAAGAGTATTAGTGTATTTGCATAAAGTGTTTTTTCTATTGTGTATTAGAACTTTTTGGTCAACCAATTTTATTTCAGTTATTTTTTTTGCTTGACATTGTCTAACGTTTTCAAGCGGATATCAGTAGGAAGTTCACAGGTCATCGCATTATATTTACTAAAAAATATTTATGTATATATGTAATAACTAAAGCGTGTTACAGCAATCCCTCAGAAAACACTATACTACTACAATAAATCTTGATTTTCTACAATCAATTTATTAGGTTGTTTAAAAATAATGTCGTTTTGTAACCTTAATCTTTAAAGACAAATATCCAGCGTAGTATCAACTTTATTAATCGAAATAAAAAGCGTTAGCATCAATACACTTTTGCCAACGTTGTACAAGTTTATCTATTCCGTTTGCATAAAATTCTGGCTTTCTGGAGGCGGTGAAATCGTTGATGACAATTTAAGCATCTCTTTGATTTTTGAAGGAGGAAAATGTCAAGATGTTTGAAAAGATGATAATCCGTAGACGAGAGGTCATGTGAGTATGGTGGATGACTCAAAGTTTCGTAGCAAAGTTCGTTCAACAGTTGCATTGTCATACGTGGGATTTGTGGCATAGTTTGTTGTGGAGAAGAGTATGCCCCTCATATTGACTAATGCTTGTTCTTGTTATTGGAGTTTCTGGTTCATTTTGACAATTTCCTGACAGTATCTCTCTGTCGTAATTTTTTCTCCTGGATTTAGGAAGCTATGATGAATAACAGCGGCTACAGACCACCAAACAGTCACCATCACCTTTTTGGTACAATTTTGGCCTTGGAAAGGGTGGCAAAACATGATCGTGGTCCAACCATTGAGAAGAATATCTCCGATTGTCATAGAGAATTTACTTTTCATCACACGTTACAATTCGGTCCAGAAACGAATCATTCTTGTTCCGCAGAAGAAGTGAAGACGATGCCTAAAAACGACGCATTTTTTATTGTCATTTAATTAGTATGGAATCCATTTATCCAGTTTTTTCGACTTCCCAATGTCACGCAGATAGTTTGAAATTGTTCCTATCGTGACACTTAGTTCCTCCACAAGCTCTCGAAATGTTGTGCGTGGATTTGCTTCTACTAGAGCCTTCAAATTTTCATTTTCAATAGCAGGTTTCTACCCACGACCATCATCATGTTTGAGGGTCTCATCTCCTTCATGAAATTTTTTAAACCAACGTTGTAACATACGTTCGTTTGTGGTTCCATCGCCCAATGCACCGTTGATATTACGAGCTACCTCCGATGCTTTGTTGTCAAGTTTGAATTCATATGAAAAAAATTGCTCGTAATTGCGACTTTTGCATATAACTATTTAAATTAACACGTTATTTTAAAGTTATTTTAATATTTAAACATAGTATCATATAAATATAGAACATTTCATAAGCTATAAAATTATGTATAAAACATAAATAAATGATAAAAATTTATTTTTAAACATGATCGAAAATCAGGACCATTTAAAAAACGACATTATTTTTTAAACAACCTAATATAAACTTTAGTATTCTTGGACAAATAAGTAAAAAAGTAATAATATTCTGAAGAACAATAAATATGTATTGTCGGATTATGAATTTTTCGGAAGTTGTTTGCTGAATATATTTTGTGATTTTCGAATTAAATGTTAAATGCAGTTTCCGATAAGTTAATTTTTTATTTTTCTGTTTAAGACTTTCTGAACTTACCAAACCCTATAATTCTACAACCATAGCGACCACTGAATAAATGTTCGATTGGTTATGTATAAAGAATTTTGGAAAAAAATTTTAACGCTAGATATTTTTATAAATAATAACATAATTTTAGATTTATGCATTAAAATAAGTTTCTACTAGTAAATGTATAGGAATGTATGAAGTTAGTGACTCAACAATCATCAATATCGAAAATCAAATAATTCATCAACTTTTATTAAATTTAAAAACAAATTTTGCATAATTTCTTGTATAACTTTAAATAGAGAGAAAATAAAGAGTCAACAATCACTGAAGAAGTTGTAGTCTAAAGAATTTTTCAGGTTATTTTGCAGAATATAATCTTTTTTGGAATAAAGTTTTCATGATTGATGGGTTTGTGCGAATTTCTAGGATTTGACTTTGAATCTATTACAATTGTATAAAGATGATCGATTCCGAATCAAAATTTCGGATTCACAACTAAAGTAAATTATCCGTTTCGGATGGAAAACTGATCGACCGGTTAAGAGGAGCATTTTCATTGGAGTCTTGGTGCAGTCCATCCATGAGACGCCGATGAAATCCCGAAATACTCGGTAATGCTGAAAGATTTTCGATTCAATAGTTCAATGTCGATTGCTTATTCTGGTAGCCCAGTCGATGGAGAGCTTTTTTTTGCAAAAATTATCATAGAACATTTTTGCCAAGGTAAAAGTATAATACACTAAGTCAAAAAAATAATCATCTTTGGTTTGAAATTTCCCGTGACAAAGATATAACCAAATAAACTATAATTAGTAAGAAATCAAGAAATATATTTATATACTTGAAAATCTCTATTATTCAAAAAGTTATAGCAAACAGAAAAAATCACAAATTTCATTTATATTTAATTTTTTATATTTATATTATAAACACATTTGTTGATAACGGCAAAACGTCGATTTACAAAATATGACTAACTAGAAAAAGACCCATCGTAAATGACGCGCGAGCTGAATTTTCGACTTTGAAATTTTCTGTTTTAATTTTGAAATCGTAATTTTTATAATTTATTGTTTCGAATTCTGTGTGTATTTAACAGTCAGTCAGTTAAATCGGCTCTTGAAGCCTTTCGGCAAAGGATCTGTTCAGACAGAACCGTTTCGAAAAGGACTATGCAGAGTTATCTCAATTTTATGCGGATTCAATCACTGTTTCTCCACTATTTTGCATTTTGTGGCTGTCCAAAAATGATATCACACACTTTAAGCAGATTTCCAACCCCTTCTTTTCCTCGTTAAATTTCGTCACAGAATTATTTTTCTAAATACTTCAGCATTTCGATTTGACGTCACATTTCCGAAACTCCCTCCCCCAAGTAACACTTCGTCACTAAATTCTGTACCCCTCCCCCTACCACGTGATGTCTTTTATGTACATATTTTATCAGTGATATCAGCATATATATTACCATAGTAAAATTTGAGCTTGACCGACAAACCGTGAATCAGATGATAACGAAATTTTGCAAATTTAACCTCAATTGATTTTTAGAAATATAATTAGTAAATAAGTGAAACAAATGGTCATTTATCAAATAAATTAGTATATAATTGATAATTTCATAAAAAAGTTTCTCGAAAATTCGTGTAAGAATCATCAAAATCGTAATTCAAAATTGGTGATAATTTAACCATTTAACGACTTGTACAATTTTCGATCGATTTCATCGGCTTTCGGGCGTCTTTCGGCAAAGGCGCTACACCGAAAAAATTGTATTGATGCGGACTATCCAGATTGACCACGATCTTAAATGGATTCACTCTGCTTCATCCGCAATTTCACATTGAAAAGCGTGACCGACAAACAAACAAACCAACACACTTTTTAGACAAATATTGTGTATATAAATCTATAAATCATTATTTTTTTTAGGTTTGTTTGTAAATTGTAAAGTGAAGGAAGCTGAAAAAGAAGTTTAAATGCGATCAAATATGTGAAAAAAATTAAAAAATCACTTTAAATTTTTTCAAAACAGAAAGAAAAAGAAGACAAAAAACAGAATAAATATGTTTAAAAATTTTATAAAATTAAATTCTAATGTTGTAAATTTTAAATTATCAAATTGCATTATTTTGAATAGTTTTGTAAAATAATTAAATCCCATAATATTTTTAATAATTGATGTAATTGTGTTGTAACAACGGAATCACAAATCTATTAAAATTTATTTTTTACTAAATATACTTTCAAAATAGATATTATTTAAACAAATAATTATCTATATTTTTTCATGTTAAATATTTCATTTAAGAAATAAATTTAACATGTAACATGTGTTTTTATGAATAAATGAATTCATGAATTCAGGTTTAATAATATATGAATCTAAATCTAACTTATTTCATTAAAATAATTATTTTTTTCAAATAATTTTAAAATTATAACATAATTTCTTATTTATTTATCTCTGATATTTAAGAACAAATTCTTTTTAGTAAAAAGTGATAGTTCAAAAATATTTAAAAAATTAAAAAAAATGTATTGTATTTATCTCAATTTTTTAAATACATCTCTCTAAAATAATTTAAAAAATATTAAAAGTAAAATTTTTACAGAATAAATCTTCAGTTTAATCCCATCTAGGTTCTATTAATTTGACTGAAGGAGTATTTGTACCGAGTTAGTTAAGTTTGTCTTACAAATGAAGCATTGTTCCGGTGTCTCGGTCGGCTGTTTAATGATTTAGGAAATAAAGAGTTAGGACTTTATTTTATTTCATTTAGCCATAAAAGACAATTATTGTTTTAAGTATTTTGGTTAAAGAACAAAATGATTTAAATTATTTTACTAAATTTTAAAAAAGTTTGTCAACGAGACCAAAAAAGAAAAAGAGGGATTGTACATTATTATCATAAAACTTTCATTTTATAAGGATAAGGATAGTTTAGACTTAATAATATTGGCATTATTAAGTTCAATTCGATGCAATTTTAAGCCAAAAACTTTTTTCAGGGAACTTAAAAACGAACATTACAATCGGAGAAAATTTTTTGTTAAAATGCATTTGCTTGGATATCAAAACTAGTATTTTGGAGAGACAAATCGTCAACTCAAAAATCGGTTTGCTTAATACTCAATGTCAAATAAATAGAGTAAGGTTGTTGGTCACTGTAAATTTTGCAAAGATATAACCTCATCAATTTCAATAGACGAGTATTCTATTTTTCAAACAAATTTTGGTTCAAATTTTGAGAGGCTCTATTGTGAAGAATTGCTAACCAGACAAAATAAACTATGTTTAAAGCAGCTATCACAAGCAAGCTTATGTAAGATATTGTCATATGTACACATAAATCTTTTTTTACACAAACATCTTTTACCCTAATCCAACTGGGTAGTTTCACCAGCGTAACTTACTGAAATGTGCTTTTTGTACACATATAAAAAGTAATGGTAATGTGAGGAATTCACTTGGGAGCAATTTTAACCGGAGCAATTGTTCTGGGAGCAATTTTTATGGAAAGCAATTTTTGGGGTTCTATATAAATCCCTTAAAACGTTTAACAATCTAAAATGTTTAAAATTTTCAGACAATGTACAAACTTTTACAATGTTGAATTAGGGTAGGAATAAATAAAGAAACTGAAAAAGATAAATATTTTGAAAAAATCCAATATGGAGGAAATTTAATGACAAAAACAATTATCTGATTTTCACAAAATTAGTCTAATTAAAAAAACAATTAAACATTATTTAGGTTATTTGAAGGTTTATTTATCATAATTGTTTGACTTGAACCAATTAACAAGCTCATTAGCTACACCTTTCCATCACATTTCCTTCATTTTATTTTTGCACCAAAAAAAATAGAAGAAAATTAAATAATTAAAAAACTTACTTCTTCCTCAAATCATTTTGCACGTATCGATTAATCATGACATTTCAAAGTTATTTTTTAATGATTTTAGAAAACTAATAAATTTATCTTTTATTTCTTTTAATTTTCCTTTTCTGAATTACAATAAAATACATTTTCTTTTAGAAAATCTGAAAAAGAATTTTTAAAAAATGCTGAATTTTAAGACATTATTATGTCTTCTAAAAATGATTACAATCACATTTTTATACGTAATATTTTTGTGAAAGAAGGAAAGAATGGTTCATAAACAGAATTTTTGTTAAACAAATCTTAACATTTCTATGTTTGTCATTGCATTTTTACATAAATCATACTGATTAAATTATAAGTTTTGTATTATACTTAATAAATAATATTATCTATATTAATCCTTTTATTTTCTACTTTTTTTTGTCTCCTAAAGATACTTAATATATATAAAGTATACAATTTGACTTCTTTAGACATCAGAATCTGGTTTACGGAAAAAGTAGTATAATTTTTACACTTTTACAATTTCACTTCAGTAATACAATGATACAAACTTTTACTCTCAAGTCAATGAAGACAAGCTTCAAATTAATTTTCCATGAACCCATGGTACAAGTTTCTCAAAACAGCAACATGTCGGCAAAACACTACAAAAACTCGTTTTGAGACATTTTAATTCTCATTGTCGAGTAAAATTTCAGTGCAATTTTATGTTCATTATAAAATACAACGGGTTGTCCTGAAAGTTTGCGCCGATTTTTTATAAAAATTCAGTGACCAAATTATTTTATATACTCATGTACAATCCTTTCGTCATCTTTCTTTTAACTGGAAAAATCCATCCTTTCAAAAGACATCAAAATACACTAATTTCTTGTCGGGTTTAGAATTTCACAATGACTTAAATAGTCGGAAAAAGAAATGTTGGGTATTACATCCCAGCCAAGGTCCAAAAACTTGAATGCATGTGGTCTGGCATTGTCATGATGTAATACGACCCTCATTTTATTCGTTATTTTTGACGGTTTCTTGAATCTGTCTTTTATTCATTTACTTGGGGAAGGTACTTGTCTGAATTAATATTCTAGTTATTTGGTAGGAGCTCATAATACAGAATTCATCTTATATATGATCTTAAACAAAGCACTTTTGTCGGATAAAAAACCGGCCATACCAATGACTAATGGGGGTGTATCTGTCTGAATTTAAGATCAAATAGATGCATATGATCCATATTTCATCAACCGTTACTATTTGTTTCAAATACAGTTCATTTTTGTTGCTCTTTTAGGCAAATCACAAACGTCTTTGCTATGAATTATATTTTTTGATCAGATTTTTCGGATTTCATACAACATAGCAATTCACGTAATTGTGCTTCACCAAAAGCTTCGATAGCTTTTGCTAATTCACGAGTCGATAAAGTTCTTGAGTTGGTCACTATAAACGTTTGAGAGTCTACAAGTGCTCTTTTCAGTTTGAGGTAAATCACCAGCTTCGAATTTGTTAAACAACTTGCAAAACGTTCTGCTAGCTAACGAATATTTTCCGTAAACATAATACATCTTGTTCATTAGTTGAGATTCATTCTTGGCTTTCATGAACTATAAAAGTATCAAAAATGATCCTTCTTTTTTTTCAGTTTCCAAATAGGTACGTAACAGATACAAATAAATTCAATCTTAGCCTTCACAAAAAAAATCAAAACTATCTGAAATTTGATAAACGTCAACCAACTTAATCGTTTCAGATCTTCAAGAACTTTTTGATCCCAAGAGATTATAACACAATACTTAACTTTTCAATTGTATTTACCAGGAGATTTATTCAGCCTTTTCCGTCTTTTACTATTTCTATCACGTTATGATGTTGCTACCGTCACTCTACATACTTCTAGTTGCATATGTTATCAAAGATTGTTCCTCCGTTCAATAATTCCACTTTCTGATATTTGTAGAAAATATTCGTCTTGAACTGGTTAAACAAACAAATTATATTTTCGATTTTTAAATAAATAAAAAAAAGATATTTAAAACTTTCACAGATAACCACTGATCTTTTCGTTCAGATGGCTCCCTAGTTATGGATTAAAATTACAGTTGATAACTTCTCCAATAAACAAAAAAAAGAATAAGGCACTACATTTATTTGAGGATTTTTCGTCATTTTAAACCCTTTTAAATATGTATCCCGACCGCCTATTAATTTTTTAATTATATTTAAAAAATAATATCGTTTAATTATATCATAGTATATAAAAATATATTTAATCATTCATTTGAATATATTTTAAAAAGAGTAATTTCTTTATATTTATTTTTTTTATTATTATTTTCAATTTCATTATCAAAAGCATTTATTTTCATTTAATTATATTATTAATGAAATATGAAATAGAGTCACTGAGGCATTATTTACTAAACTAATAAATAAAATTTATATCCATAAAAACGAATTTAGCAATTAACAAATAAAATTTCAAAACAAAATACTAACATAAAAGAAGAAAAATATTAATTAATTAATTAATTTTAAATGTTTGTTTTTTTTAAAAATTTAAGCAAAGCTTTTAAATCAAATTTGTTAAAATTAATTTAACCAAGTTTGTAAAAAATTTCAATCAGAATTTACAAAACTTTATATTTATCAAATTATATAAGAGGAAGTTAATTTAATTATTTTTTGTTTTAAAATACGATGCAAAGATAAATCTGTTTTTAACCAAAAAATATAAAACAGTTTTATAAAGCCATTGAGATATAAAAGAATAAAATAATATTATTTTAAAATAATTAAACAAATGTCTTTCAAATAGTTTGGAAATGGCAAACAATGTTAATAAATTAAATATTAGGTTGTAAATGTAAATTCTTTCGAATCAAATATTTAAAGGCCGTTTCTTCTCGGCTAGAAAAGCTAAAGATGTTTGAATATACTTTGATATTTTTAACCATTTTTAAAAGATTGTATAATTTTTTGGAAGTTTTACTTTGTTAAAAGGTACCGAAATGTTGACTTTGTATCATTAGATATCTAAATGCAATTGTCTTAGAATTAAAATTTTTGCTGAAAAACTTTTAACAATGTAATTTGAGAATTCTATATGTGATAACAATGAACAAATCAACCCTAACGAAATGATCGTTTCAGTAGCATTTTATTATAGTCATTATCATCCTCCATCAAAGAAGACACAGCATGAATACGGACACAAGAAACACTAAAAAAATGTACACATTCTATTTCATTTTGAATGGTAATTTTTTATCATTACTTTATTAGTTATTGTTTTATGTAAAACGGGACTCCTATAGACCTTTATACTTCCTTATTTTAACTTGAACATGAAAAGTTTGAACTCTTTACGTCTTGTAAAACATAACAAATTAGTATAAAAATATCTGAGAAATTAAATAACTACGGAGTTTTATTGTTCATTTAACTTTTATTTTATTCAAAAGAAACTGATTAATTTACTTGTGTTAAGGGTTTTTGGTGAACTTTAAATTTTTGAATATTTAAAACTTATATTTATAGGTAAAATAAATGCAAATATTTTTTACATAAGTTTTTAGAAAAGGGAATTTCTAATTAAAATGAATTTTTATAATTGAAGTTCAAAATCAGAAAATCTAAAATAAATATTTTTTTAAATTTTACAATGGAATTTATATTAAAACATAATTTTATAATTAATGTTTTTAAAAATCCAAACGGAAATAAATATTTTTATAAAAGTAATTTTACACGGAAATTTATAATAAAAAATAATTTAAAATTAAATGTTTAAATTATTTTAAGTTTAATAAAAATTGTAAAAAATGAAACTTATGCAAAACTTATCAAAATAAAAATTAATTATATCTATATTTATATTTATATTAAGAATTTTGAAATCTGGTTTATACAAACTGAAAATATTGTTCTTCATAAATTTGTTTATAAAATGGAATTTGTAATAGAAGTAAAATTTAGTCATGAATCTTGATCCTAATCTCGAACCCAAAAACTTGCATAATAATAATTTATGTGATTTAAAAAGTCAGTTTGTTCATTCTTTCCTGAGCCATATTAAAGATAGGTCTAGAAGACATTAAAGCACAAATATTAGGAATTTTATAACATACTAATAATTGTAAGCCTTTCAGAACCTAAAAAATTCCCTAGGATACTACAGTTCCTGAACGAAATAATCTAGTTTTAATATTGGAAAACAAATTTAAGTCCATTAAGATATAGAAATTTCTTGAAATCTCTAGTATACCATTTTTCAAATGTTTTAAATAAATCGATACAAGACCTAATCAGAAAATCTTACATTTTTTATCAAAAAGCGCAAGAGTTTTGAGAATAATACAGTGTTTAACAGTATAATTTTCTAAATTCTCAACAATTTCAATATACACAACTTACGAGGAAACAATTGAGCAAAACAAAACTACAAGAATAAATTTTTACAAACAATTTCTCTACTGTCCTGCATTTTTACTCCTAGAATTCATATAAATATTGTAGCACTCCACACTGATTGCATTCAAACAAAAGTTTGTTGATTTTCCATTCTTACTGGAAATTTAAAATGTATCAAAAGAGCTTCAAGTGGTGTAACGGGTGACATGGATGTTGTCAACCTCTAAGGTATGTGTAAAACTTACCTTCCGAATCAACCAGCCATGAAAATGGATTGTGCAGTTTCGTCTGGTTTATAGCGCTTGGTATTGTAATCTTGTGTTTTGTAGTACAGAACTGGAAAAGGATACCACGTAGAAAAGTTCTGTGATTGCTTAAAACCATTAATGTGAGTTGTGTGGAGTGGTCATAAGTACAGATATTGGTAGAAGTAGTAATTATTCAAATGAAATATTTGAAAACTGAAGTATAGAGGGTTTCCAGTGGATAGTTTTTGAACATGGGTTAGTCGGTCCTAAATATAAGCTGTTTAATTTATCTAACATCACTAGTTGTGCATACCATAAATAGCCCTCTAGGCATTTATATTCGATATAAATCTCCAAAATATTTAAGACAGACAAGCATGAGGACCATTTAAAGTTTTAGAAGTATTTCGACATCAATTATTCTTATCATTTATTTTACCAGGTTCAACAACGGAAACAGCTACTCTGAGAGATACTTTGAGACGAATCAGCTACTAGATGGTTTAATTAGTCTTTTGTCCTATAATCATCTCCAACGATTGATTGGCACGTCAGAACCGTGGTTGTCTTCAATCAGAGTTTTTTCTGACTTTAATCTGCACAAACATAGTTCAGTATCTGTCGGGTCTTTACACAATCACTCAAACTCTGTCCAGATTCCAACACCTTCACACTGGTTGATGTTGAACTCGTTTGGAATAGCCAAACAAAGTCACATCATAGCTCTACGAAATGTGTCAAAATAACCTCAAATAAAATAATTTAAAATTAAGAACAATGCTCAACTAGTACAAAGTTTTAAAGTCATATAAATTTTGTGAAGATTTAGAGGTTAGTTAAAGAATGTCCAAAACAGTAGATTTTTGAAAAACAAAGTTTTCCTTTGTTTAGAAAGCATATAGGTTAATGAAACATCTTAAAGAAAATTTAAATTTTACGACAATTTTTGATAAATTGGTTGTAAATCCCTGGTTTAAAGAAGGCCAGGTCTTATAAATATTGAAAAGTTCTGAAATTCTTTTTTATTTAAAAAAATACTTTTTATTTATTTCGGTAATCTCAACAAATATTTCTTTATTCCAAGTTTTTACATGAATTTTTTAAAATTTATCTAAAGAAAATTAAGTAATTTACTAATTCTGTAATATTAAATATTTTGTTTTTCAATACACAAAATTTTTAACCTAAAAAATCAATGTTTAAAAATAAATATTTATAAAAATTGTTAATAATTCCCCATGATATATTATTACAGGTTTTATAGCACATAATTTTGCAAATTATTTCCCTGTTAAATAAAATAAATATTATATTGAAATTATAAAATAAAAAATAAAACTTAATTAAATTGTAAAAAAAAGTGTATTCAGACAATTTTTAATTACTTCAAAAATTTATTTATTTAAAAAAGTTCAAAATGATAAAGTATAATCAAATTGTAAATTTTAAACACTTTGAACGAAAAATATTTACGTAAAAAAAGAGAAAAAGAAGAAAATTTTAGATTAATTTTGTTTGGTTTTTACTAATTGATAAAAAATCGTGCGAGAAGTCTCAATGTCTGCCTATCTAACTTAAATTAAGAAAATTCGACATTAAAATGAAACTTTCTAAAGCCATTATTAGTTTACAAAATTTAATTTAATTTTTTTTGTAACGTGAAATTAAATGAAATATAATAAATTTTATTTGTTTTTTGAAACATTTTTGTTTCGAAGAAAAATAAGTCTAATATTAGAAAAATACATGAAATATGTATGACATATGGAATTGCTTTATTTTATATAATATTTTTAACATTAGTAATTTCATGTTACACTTAATTATATTTAGAGAATTTCTTAATTATTATAAAAAACATTTTAATATTTCTATTTTAACAAAATAGGAGATATATTTACAGTCGCCCTTTACAATGTAAAAGTAACTTAAAATATTAATAATAATAATAATATATAATAGTATCAGTAGTAGAAATTGAATGAATTTTCATAAAAGAAGGAAATAAGTAAAAATTTGTAAAAATATCTAAAAATTCTCCTTTAAAGAATAAATATATTATATAAAAAGAATCGCTATATTAAATTAATAATTATATTATTTATGTCAATAACAGATATAATTATTAATTATATAATTATTATTATGTCAATAATATATATATATATATATATATATATATATATATACAGTAAAGATTCACT
>MQRK01104536.1:0-19917 GCA_001938485.1 Girardia tigrina
AAAAATTTTAATTAGCAATTTAATTGATCTTCTTAATTTTAGTAATTTTATTTTTTTCAAACGTTACATATTTAATTATATAAAAATTTTAATTTGTACATATTTAATATATGTACATACAGAACAATTTAACCTTTTTTCAAAAATTTTCCTAAAATTTTTAATTTCTAAGAATAATTATTTATTTTGATGGAGAATCTGTCATCTTTTTGTTATAACAAAAACCGAATAAAATATAAAATAGACCACCAATTAGAAAAGTGTTTTTTTCAAACATTAAATGAATACTGTATTTAATTTATAAAAAAGTTATTTAATTAATTTTAAAAAACAATTTAAATTCATCAAAAAATAAATATAGAAATTCGAATGTGATTTTAAGACATGAAACCTCTTCCAGATGAGATTCAGAATTACAAATAAAGTTAATTATTTACGAAAATCATAATAAAATATTCATTTTGTTGCATTGTGTTAAAGAAAATCAATAAGAACTGTTTATATATTAACATAATTTCTTATATACATGAAATGTTTGAAATTTTGCGAAAATTAATATATGGCTGATATTTTTTTCTAGTTGTTCAAAAATTAATGCTTGTTTATTAATTTTATGAAATTCATTTTCAACCAAAATAAAATGTAATAACCATACGTAATCAATCACCTTTTGGTGAGAATAAAGGTCATGTTGAATCGAAACTAGCATCAGTGTCTAGTATGAGTTGTTTATCACAATTTGGTTATGTTAGTGTGAGTGTTTTCATCATATTGTCGTAGCTTATTCAAATGGATCTTCAAATCCTTTCGCTGAAATTAATTTCTTTCCTTGTTTTTCTGACACAACTTCGACTTATTTTAATATTTTGAGTAATTCTTTATTAAGTTCCTGTAGTAGTTTCTTAATTCAAAAAACCTTAGGCGTTTCACACAAGAGTGACTATGAAACCTTTTAATTTACCCAATTTAATTTTTTTTCTATTTGAACTTTGTTTGAACTTATGATAGCTCAAGAATTTTGTTTTTTTTACCATGGCATTTCTCTAGGTTTATTTTTAACATAAATCTTTATAATCTCTTAATCTTTTATAATACGTAATTCATCCGTTGAAAATGTTCTTGTCCATCCTCTGAGAAGATAAAACAATATAGATTAGTACTCACAGCAGTGAGTTTCATAAAGCATATTTTCTCTTTTATAGATAATTTTTTTTACCGCGAATAATATAATATAATATTATATTATACAGAGAATAAAACTTCGGACATTTGACATTGACGACATTTAGCGACCTTGTTTTATTATATGGGTCCATATCAGGATTCATGAGATCTACCAAAAATATTTACACCATTTCAACTTGTATTTCAAAGAATAACATTTGTATTTCAAAAAATAAAAATTGTATTTCAAAGAATAACAAAAATATTTCAGCGATTATTGTATTTGGAAGCTTTAGTCAAAGCAGCAACAGAAACGGTTACATCAGCACAGCACTCATCATCATTTTTTGAAGCTGCTCTGAGTATGAGTGACATGTCTGTGGGTTTATAAAATAAAATTTTTGTTTGACTTACCAAATTTTGTCTTTTGTTTATTTTTTGTGTTTGTATTATGTAGAGATGACATGATTTGATTTCTCAGCAATTAGAATTGGAGTTGTAAGAAGCTTCATTTGTTGAGAGTCAATTTTTGTTATTATTTAAAATATAATTCCCGAATTTAAAATAAAATGGTTATTATTTAAAATAAAATTCACATATTTGAAATTCGATTGTTATTCTTTGAGATTCAATTGTTATTCTTTGAAATAGATGTTGAAATGGTGTAGTCTATTGAATCTTGAAAGCCTCTGGTAGCCATAAAGAGGTGTGATAAACTTATACATACTGAATACATTAGTGCCTTTTTTCGTCTGATAAAATGCCTTAAAAATCGATCAAATAGACTACTACTTCTTTCTAATTCAGTACACCAAATTTTCACAATAATATTTTAAAAGTAGCAACATCTGTTACAATTCTTAAATCTATTCTTTTAAACCAATATTTACCGTCTTTAGTGGAAAATGCTTTCTTTATTTTATAATTTCCTAGTTTTACTCTTTAGTACGTACTTCTTAGGTCAATCGTGCTGAAATATTTTTTTGGTTTAAAGTATCGTGGATATATCAACAATAAACATTTTACAATAAACGAGTATTATTATTTTATTATAATTTTTATAATTTCCAGTATCGTGGATATAAAAAATACAAATTTTATTACAATACACGAGTATAAATGGTCTTCAGACACTGGCATGGAAAAGAGTGGTTTTTAGCGTTAACTTGCTTCAATTCACATAATCTTACATCTTTTTTTCTTTCTTCCATAAGCTCAATAATAGAAACTTCGAAGAAGAAAGGTATTTTTCGATTAGTGTTTCTAAATTTTGAACTTTTTTGAGTATGTGTATTTGAACACTCGAAACTCCTAGATTTGCCGCTAATATATTGTGATAGATTTAATAAATTGTTATCATATCTACATGGAACTAGAAAAGTTTAAATGAAACATTGAAAGTTATAGATTTTCAGAGATGTGCATTTTAATAATGTTTTTTTTTATTATTTTAGTCTTGGATTACATATAGAGGGCCATAAAATTACCAAACCACCCCGAATTTTTATGTTTAGTTCAAATAGTTGCAAGACATTTTTGACTGATTAAGAAATCAAATTTCTAGATTGGGTTATTCAATCGCTTGATCAAAATCATATAGAGCTCTTGTAAGCAAAATTAGAACAAATAAAGAAATCGTCACTCGACGAAAAAAGACTTATTACAATTGATGTGGACCGAAGTTTGTTCTTTATAAAACAGAATGAATTATTTTTAAAAAAAATAAATTTGAAGTGTATCGTATCAGAGCTAATTTTTATAATTTTATTTAAAAAAATAAAAAAATAATTTAAAATTCAAGTGACGAATATTGAAGCGAATGCTTTTAATACATTTAAATGCATTTTTATATTTAAATTTAAGACGTATTTACTTACGAAAACATTTGATAATTAATAGATTACTGGATAATTTTGAAGGTAATTTGATGTAACATTTTCCTGCTATGAATGTATTACTTATTTGAAAATAAAAGTAATTTCACATTTGTAATTTTTATTTTTGATTCAATTTAGCCTTTATGGAAGATGTAAATAGTGCCTTTCAAATAATTGTGGAAAAGCTGAAACAATTTTTCGAAGTCATATATACAAAAGTTTGGAGGTTTTTTGAGTGCCACTTCACCAAACTAGTTGTGTTTCTAATAATGTACGCTTGTATCAATGAAGTGAGTCTTATTAAGTCTTAATTAAAATTATTTATTTCGTGTAGGTTAATGCTTGCAATATTATTCTGATAATTGTTGTTGTCATTGGATTTCCTTTTCCAAAACTCCATCCGTTTGTTGTAACAGGATCATTTTTTTGGTGTTCTTTGATAGTTTTAATGAAAATGATTTATCAACTAAAAACAGTTCAAGCATTTAATTGGTCAACAAACTGTTCAGCTTTTGTAATTTTTATTTTTATTAATTTAATATCTGAAAGGAATTAATGTTTTTTATATTATAATGCACATACACGATCCAGATCTAGCCGATCTATATTATTAGATCTTCGTATTTATAAATTCTTGTTTTTAATCAAATAGAGGAATTGGCTATTTCTTCGTGTTGCTTGTTTAAATACCTTAATTTATTACAAAAATGGTAAAACATTCCGTACATAGTGACATTATATAATGCGGGGAAATAATGTAATGCGGGAAATTTTAATATAATTTTAACTGTGATGTTGACCACTGGCATCACTGGAGTTAAAGTCTTTAAACATAAGAATTCGGTGAGATTGATGAAAGATAATCATTTCAAGGACGAGATAGTTGCCGAATCAATATCGCATCGCGAGTTATATTCGCTGTGTGACATTGGACACTCTAAATTATTATAAATATGCATAATTTTGTGCAATTCACAATTTTGGATCCTAAGGCAGTGGAAAGTATTGATGGGGCTTTCTTTTAAATCATTCGATTTTTTTGTGAATTTCATTGCGATTATTGACGATAACATTTTTTAATAATCCAATTCTAATTTAAATCAAATTAATTGTAAATATCAAAGCGGTGAAATTTGCTAGAATTTAACTATAACTATTACAATACTTCTGGTAATCATCATCGTATTAATTGTCATTTGTAAATGGATCCATTGACTATTTCAAGCTATAATTACTTATTTTTTTTCCGAAAAAATATTTAATAACTAATGTTAATAAATTACAAATCTCATTATTTTTATTGTAATAAAATTAACCCAACATTTTTTTCATTTATTCTTGGTTACATTAAAATTTGTCGTCGCTACTTTTTATTTCTAATTTTTCTTTTCAACAAAATTTGCAGTTTAAATCTTTCTTTAATTTATTAGAACAACAAACTCCCAAGTATTTCTCTATTTATTTTCAAAAAGTATTGAAAGTCTTTTTGTCACCAAGTCTAATTTTTATAAAGTGTGTCGGGAAATTTCATTTATTTTAATTAAATGTATAAATTTCGTGTTTGAACATTTGAACATATATCAGAGTGATTGTTTGGAAGAGTATACTTCTGATTGCTGAAGATAGTGCTTATCAAGATAGAACAAATTGTATAATATTTACTATTTACTTCTGTGTTTTATTTTGATTTTTTTCTAGATGTAAGATAATTTAATTATATAATGCATTTTTTATTTGTTGCAATGTTTTGCTTTACTTAAAATTATAATACATACATACATGTAATACATACATATTAACATGTATTAGAAATATATATTATAGTTAAAAGGTTCTAAATGCACTGTTATGTAAATTTTGATCTGAATGACGCTTTTTTCAAGTTATTTTATTTTTAATTTTTACAATTTGAATAAAATGAAAGGAAAAAAAAATATTTAGATTAAAATTTTAATATTTTTTATAATAATTTTTTTCTGATAGAATATTGATTATTTATTTTTATATTCCTTTTGAAAAACAATTTTATAGATCTAATTAATCATTTTTTTCATTTAATAGTTCTCGATTAGCAACAATTATTAGTTTCAAGACGAACCTTTTTTTTTCCATTCTTTAAATTAGCTTGCTTAATATATATGTATCCATGAAATTTAGAAACTTATTTTTGAAGGTTTTTTACTCAATCAATTTTCTCAAAACTTTGTACATTTACTCACTTTCGATGACAATAAATGATAATGTGAAAATTTGATCAAACTAGGAAATCAAAAAAATTTTTTTTGGAAAAAACATGTTAAAATTATCCACAAATGTTTAAACTGTATTATATAAAAATGTTTTGGTTATTTTTCCTTCCATGCTTTATAATAAATTTATTATAATATTAGTAACTATTTAATTGGAAAAGGGAATTGTAAAAATCTTTTGTATGAAATTTTCCCTTTACAAAAGATTTAAATAGTTACTAATAACGTAATTAAATTATTAAAAAATGTAATAGTAATTTTCTCTTCTAAAAAGATAACAAAAAAATCTGTTGGCCAAGTAGAGTTCTGCCAGCATAATGAATGGAAATGAAAATTTTTTTTTGATTTACTAGTTCATATTTAAATTATAATTACAATCGTATTTTTACTCAATGCTTGATCTGTTTAATTTAATTTACAAATTAAATTCTAATGAAACGATTTATCACTGAAATATTGTTAATTGCTAAAATGTTCAAGGCGATTTCACAGATTATGTTAAAGTATTCAAATTATTTCAAATAAAATATAAAATGTCTAAATATTAAGTTTTATATTGCTTATTCTATCACCATTTTAATGATTTTAAAATTTAACTCTGCTCACTTAAAAAGTTTAAATGATGATAGTTGATTTTGTAAATTTTTATATTTTCTGAAATGACAATTTTTTTCTTTTATTTAATCGAATGCTTTTTTTGAGGAATATTTTTGAATGGTGTTTATTGTGTGTTGTTTGGTATGTTGTTTTAGGATTGTGTTTCTCCACCCAGATGGAAGATTGATATTTTAAATATTTTAAAACGTCGGATTATTTAATCAATTATTAAAATTTAAATAACCAATTTTAAAATTAAATTAATATTTCATAAATAATATTTTAATCATAATTTTCTTAAAATAAATAAAATTTATTTTTAATTTAAAGTATAAATTATTTTTGTAATAATTAAATTGTAATTTAAATTTGTTCGAATAATAAGACGTTAAAGAATATTATTTAAAAATTATCAATCAAGAACCATAACGAGCTACGCAAACTTTACGGAGAATTGTTCTAGTGGAAATTCAAATTGTAATGCAAATAAATGTAATGAAGACTCAATTAATGTTCTTAATATGGCGACCAACGACCACGTGACTCCGAACATTAGAGGTCCAGAAATTTTCGACGGATCTGAGTCAAAAGTTGAGGAATTTCTAAAGTGCTTTTGCAGATATGCGAAGATCATGGAATTCTCAGAAGACAGAAGAGTCTTGCTGGTGACAGCATTCATGACTACGGAGTCAATAAACAAATACGATAATGCACAGGAAGATACATGGGAAACAAAATGAGAACATTCTGTAGAAAATGAGGGAACTTGTTGAAATAAAAGTTGCATCAAATGACCCCTCAACCGTATTCCAGAAAATAGACGAACTAGTTGGAAAACTAGTAGAAAAGAAATTAGGGAAAAAAAGAAATATCAGACTTAGCATATGCTAACGCTGTAGATGATATAGAAGTGAAGAGAGAAATAGCTTTGAGAGGCATCTCGAAAGCTGAGGATATCGAATGTATACAGAAGAAAATATACGATTTCGAATCAAAAAGTAAATATATAAGGATGGACGCGTACACCAAAAAAAGAGACAACGAATGGAGAACAGTCGAACGTAAGAGACGACAGCCAAGACCACGAAACGAAGAAAAAATAATAGAAGAAAGAGAAATTTCAAAACGAGAAAAATTTATTGTTGGGCATGCCACAAAAAAGGTCATATGAGAAGAGATTGTCCAAACATCAGGTGCAACCACTGTAATAAAAAATGGCACGTAAGAACACAATGCTATGAAAATTCAAATAGATTCAGGGAACGGGAGCAATGGAAACGGGACAACGGAAAGACTGGAAGAGATGACAAGAGAAATTATTCTAATATGAAATATGGAAAGCGAAGTATTAATATAAAGACAAATAGAAAATATTCAGTGGCTGAATTAGGAGAACGAAATGAAGAATTGGACAGAATGTCCGAAAGAACAGATTGAAGGGAAGATGTTACAAGAAGAGATTACTTCACGAATAATGGGAAATTCAGAGACGATCAGGGAAACGAGGACGCACGATCACAGGGAGAAGTGATCAGTGTGCTACAATAGGAAGTAAATGTAGATGTATGATTAATTTTATGTATGGATGTGTATGTGATTGTATGTTTGATGATGTGTAGACAAATATTCCTCTGGATATATGTATACTAAATGGTGAACATGATGGAAATCATGAAAAATGTGATAGTATGAAAATCAAAAAAGAGAAGAAGAGAAAAAAGAATGCAGATGTATTGAGAATACCAATGTTTAACATAAGTTATAAAGAATTGAAAGGACGACCATGTATAGAGTTTCGCATAAAGAATAAAAATGTACAGTGCCTGTTGGACACAGGGGCGCGAGTCAATGTTATTAAAGCAGAGGTTAACAAAGATATGAAAGATATGAAATTAAAGAAACAAAAAGACGTACACACTGTGCAAATGATTCGAAACTTATAAACTATGGAATTGTGCAAGTAGCAGTGATAATTGAAAGGATAGAAAAAACGATTGATTTTTTTGTAGTCAAAGATTTAGATCCGGAAATGATAGCAAGCGTAGGTTTTTGAACAAATTTGGAATAAAGTTGAAGAAAGAAACACCTCACACAGAACATGTATTAGTAATACGAGACAACCCCTCTGATGAGGATAGACTAAAAAGAATTAAAGAGCTGTACGAAAATAAAATCGACGGCCAACTAATGGAACTGTTAACAGAATTTAAATCAATATTTATGGCCGATTTATGGGATATTAGAAGAACCTTACTGACAAAACATAAAATCGAAACACATAGAGAGCCGGTATTAGTGAAACCGTATCGACACCCGAAGCATTTCGAAGAAAAATTAGACGATATTAGAAATTATAAAGAAAACGATATTATCGAAAAGTGCAGTTCCCCGTGGAATTTCCCTCTGGTATGTGTTTGGAAAAAGGAGAAACAGGACATTAGAGTGTGCGTTGATTTCAAACAATCGAACAAAATCACGGTCAGACCTGCTTTTCCAATGCCAAATGTAGAAGAGATGCTAAACACACTAAATGGAGCAAAGTACTTTAGTACGATCGACTTAGGAAGCCCATACCATCAAGTATAACTTCAATACAGGATGTTCAATACTGTTTCAAGAGAATGCCGTTTGAAATTGCGGCGACACCAGCAACGTTCCAAAAACTAATGGTAAAAGTTTTGGGCGAATTAAACTGGAAAGAGGCAGTTGTATATTTGGACGATATTCTAATTTTTGCGAAAGATAAAAAGAACACATCAAACGAATTGAACATGTATTTAGTAAAATAAAGGAATCGGGTCTAAGAATAAACCCGGAGAACTGCAACTTCTTGGTTGAAAAGACAAAGTTTTTGGGATACGTGATCAACAAAGATGGCATAGAAACAGATCAGACAAAGATAGATACGATTAGCAAGTTTCAGAACCCATCATGTGTTAAGCACTTAAGAAGTTTTTTGGGTTTAACAAACTATTACAGAAAATTTCTAAAAGATTATGCAAAGTATTCAAAAGTATTGGAAGGGCTGTGTGAAAAGAATAAAGATAAAAAAATTATATGGACGGAAGAGTGTAACGACGCATTTCAGAAGTTAAAGGAAAAAATAATCAAAACACCAATACTAGCATACCCAGATTTTGAAAACGAGTTCATATTGAATACAGACGCCAGCTTTGATACCATTGGAGCAGTGCTATCTCAGAAAAACATATGGAAGAGAATTTGCATATGGATCCCACAAAATGAACAAACATGAATTGGGATACTGTATTATGAGAAAGGAACTGCTAGACATCTACTATTTCACACAAAACTTTAAACACTATCTTTACGACAAGAAAAACAAGTTAAGACATTGGTGGAAAAATACCAAGGAAGAAATGATCATGAAAGAAAAGAGCAAAAATGTAGTAGAGACAAATCGAACTTTTCAAGTTGGTGATAAAGTGTTGATAAAGAGAGAAAACATAACAAAAGAAGAAGATCGATTTATAGGTCTGGCAACAATTAAGAACCGTAGATATGAAAGAAATTATGAACTGGAATTAGATGTTAGAACTTTGATAAGGAATGTAGAATGGCTAAAGCCATTTAAGTCGAGTAGGATGTGAGGAATATTTTTGAATGGTGTTTATTGTATGTTGTTTGGTATGTTGTTTTAGGATTGTGTTTCTCCCACTCTGATGGAAGATTGATATTTTAAAAATTTTAAAACGTCGGATTATTTAATCAATTATTAAAATTTATATAACCAATTTTAAAATTAAATTAATATTTCAAATAATATTTTAATAATTATTTTCTTAAAATAAATAAATTTATTTTTAATTTAAAGTATAAATTATTTTTGTAATAATTAATTGTAATTTAAATTTGTTCGAATAATAAGACGTTAAAGAATATTAGAAAGAATTAGAAAGGATATACCCATATAAAATTCACAAAATTGCCATTTTGATTCACGAATAATCTTGCATAATTTTATTAGGAAAATATATAAATATAAATAGGATATATAGATATAATAACATTTTTTTATTGTTAACAGTTAATGACAAGTTATTAAAAAGTTAGAATTAGAAATTATACGATTTATCAAATTTTCTGTTTTAAAAATCTATATTTTCAAGAGATTAATGCTCTATCAGATATTATTTTTATCAAAAATCGATTTTTCAACAATTGTAATAAAGGAATCTTTGAGCTATGTAGTAAACTTAAAAAAAATTTTAAAATAATCTTTTGATGTTTGAATTAAATTTAAAAAAATGATTATATTTTTCATAAATATATTTGTTTCAACTAAAAATATAAAAAAAAATAGAAAAGAAAATCAAGTGCTCGAATCGTATATTCGAATATTGTAATTCACAAATGCAAAGTCCAGAGATCTTGTAAAATTTGATCTTGAACTATTAGAATACTTAATGTAACTTTTAAAAAGGTTTATTTTACTAAAGGCAAAGAATTATTTTTTAAAATGTTATCTGTCAACATGTTAAGGTGTAAGGAATGTTCCGATTTCCACTTTGCTAAGAAAGTATTAGTTTTTGACATACGAGTTAAAATAGAATAGGGAAGCTAATTTTATCAGTTTAGTAAAGAAACCATTCAAATAATAATGACAAAATATTTTCCACCTGACCCGAAAAATGACTATTTTGAAATGATAAACACGGTGGCACCTAGAATCCATACTGTACTTGTCTAAATAGACAACTTATATAAACAAATTTTATTATTAAAATTCAGATAATTTAATGTAATGATAAATTTTTAGAATAATCATTTTAATTCATCAATGGATAAAATTGATAACGCCAAATGGATTGGATTAGAAAAGGTGCAGAATTTTCAAGATCATATATGGGTTAGAATTTGTTTTTTTTGTTTAATCTAATCATGCATATACAACTGGTTCAAATGGGACTTCTAGAGATGGACAGCTGTTCTAGTGGTCTGTGCTTTGTGGCATGTCGTGCGATACCATCAGAGACAATATTATCGATATCCCAATGGAGAAAAGCCGCCCACTGGAATCGTTTTTCCTGAAATTACGATTCAAAGTGTCGATGATAGTTTACTCAATTTATTTAAATTCTGCGTCAATTTTACTTTCTATAAACTTGGGCTCGAAGTTTGACATGAAAGAGTTAAAAATAAATTCATCAATTTTTTTATTGTAGCTAAGTTTTATTGTTTCCGTTATCGTTGCGTGCCTGAGAGTTGATGTTTATTCCCTTATTTATCTGATTTTGTTGCTCATTTTTCTTTGTACGCAAAGAAAAGTTTGCTCTCAAATTTGGCTCCCGTATATGCTGTTTCTTGGAGTCCTGCTGCCTATTCAATATGCAATTTGTGTTGGTTTACCACCTGGATTGTGTAAAAGTTTGTGTTTTTTTGATCATAAACTAACGTTTTATCTTCATGCAAATATTTTTGGTAATAACTACTATAATTTGCTTTAGAATATCCGTTGAACAATATTGATATCAAATTGCAACGATGGCTTTTCTTGCCAAACTATGAAAGTCCTCCTGTTTCTAAAAAAATCATGGGTGAGTCTATTATATGTTCCATTTTTAGTTTTTAAAATTAAAATTTTATTTCAACTTTGTTTAAATTTTTGAATTACGTGGTGTGTACCTGAACAAAACCAGAAATCTACGAATAACAAGCATATAATTTTAACAGCTGGGGTTCAAAATAGCGATAATTATCAAAATGCAATTATAAATAAAAAAACTAAACAATTAAGAAACATTTATTTCCCAGTTCTAGGTGATGGTTTGTAAGAACTCTCATAAATTGTTTTGACTTTGTAGTACTACAGTAATTTTTTCATTCATGGTTGCATATTTTTTTCATTTTTTGAATTAAATCTCTGCCTTGTAAAATTTAGATGTAATTTACTTGTTGAAGAGATTCTTCTCGTTGCAACTCTTTAATAAATCTATAAATTGAAGGGTGCAATATTTCTATTGACTCTTTGAAGTCAATATGCCAGCTTTCAAGCTGGTTGTTTGTGCGAGGAAGTCTCAATTCTTGTCTTGTTCTTACACTCCACTTATAACTATTAGTTATTTTAAATAACAACTTAATATTAATATTATATTTAATATTATATTAATGTTTATATTATATTTATTATTAATATTAATTTGCAAAATACTTTTCTATATTTTAAATATTTAAATTAAAAAAATTGCTAATAAAAATATATAAACTAAAAAAGTCACAATTTCGACTTGTGCTATTATGAATGTATCGTTATTTTGATGTTGCTATTTTGACTGTATCCCCATTTTAACACTAACAATCAGATTATAGAACATTGGTGAAAAGATTGTTTTGTTTTTATTTATTAATAATTTTTATTTTTTTAACAAAAATCGAATATTAAGAGCATTATTATGGTTTTCTACACTGTTATTTTCAACGCAATTTTGTCTTTAGCAAAATTCACAACAAAACTTTCTTCCACGGTCGCCCAGGGGTTAGATTGATGTGACACAAATTATTCAAGCAATAATATATATAGTGAGGTGAAGTAAGGTCGGAGGATCTTATTAAAATATAAATTCATCATTACCTTCCTCTCCATTGAGTAATTCACTGTGAGCATCTTATAGCGAAATACTTTAACTGCGAAAATGTGTGGAATGTTGTTTTACACATTGTTAATTTCATTAGAACGAATGCCAAAATTGTTTTTAAATTAGTTGCAAGAGAAAAACGAAACAGTTGAAGTTCCATGTGATTTATCTATATGATGTATTCTAAGATGGCTATCATCTTACAATGTTTTGAGTGGTTTTGTGAAACTTATAAATCTATCATAGCATTTACGAAAGCAAAATGAAAACAATGCCTAGAATTAGAAGACAAAATTTGTCTTTGTGACTTGATGTTCCTCACAGACACATCAGCGCATGTACAAACATATAATTTGGTTTTTCAAGGAAACGACAACAATATTATTTATTTGTCGCTAAAATTATTTAGTTTCGAGTCTAAGCTACAGCATTTTGCGAATGATCTTAAAAATAAAACACTTAACCACTTCCCATAACTAAAGTAAAAATAAATTATATAAGAGATAACAAGTTTAACGAATATACAGAAAAAATAAAAGAACTTAACACAGATTTCACTCATACATTCAAGCATTTGAAAACATTGAAGTCCATGTTTGCATATATTTTAAATCCTTTTATATGTGACGTTATTGAAGACAAATTTGCAATATCTGAACTCAGAACAATTTATCCCTATTTAAAGAAAGCAGCCTGCCGTTTACTTTCTATTTTCGGCAAAACGTATCCATGCGAAGCATTGTACTCTATATTAAAATTTGTAAAATCAAAACATCGTTCCAATTAACAAATGACCATCTAACTGACTGGTTGCAAACTAATTCAACCAATTTCATATCAAACTTTAAAGATTTAAAGAAAAATTAAATTTTCTCAGTAAACATCAAAAATCTTTATAAATCTTATGTCAGTTCTGAGAAATTTCCGCTTTTTACGAAAAATGCAAAGAAATGACGTCTCTTTTCAGAAGTACGTATGTTTGCGAACAATCATTTTCAACCATGAAATTAATTAAAAATGACCACCGATCACAACTGAGTGATGCACGATTAGAAAGCTGCTTACGTGTAGCTACCTCATCAATTCAGACTGATATTGATCAGCTTGTATCGAAGAAACAGTGTCTAATTTCTCATTAAAAACTTCAAGTAAATTCGTTCTTCTTTTCTTTTATTGTTTGTTTTTCTTTGGATTAAAATTTGTATATGAAATCTTTACTTTTTTTAAAATTATATATTTTTTATTCTAATGTTTATTATAAATAATGTTTTGTAAAACATTAATAAATATAACTTTATGTGCCAAAAAATTTTTAACGTCATTATGGCCCGTCGATTAAAAAGGTAGTTCACCTCTGATCTAATTCATCTAATTCAGAATCTTGTAAATCTTCACACTTACCACTGGATAAATCTTCAAGTTTTTTCAATTCCTTTGCTGTTAGTTTATTATCGGCACTGAAATTTAGTTATCAACAAAACTAAAATAAGTGATACATACCCTTACATTTTATTTCTTTTTGTAGTTACGATAGTGTTGCGTTTATAATTTCAGTCATATCCTAGCAGAAATGCGTCAGTCTTATTTTGCTAGATGTATTCCAGATGTTTTGGTTCAAAAAATGACAAATATTGATGATTAGGATACTTGTATAGTCTAGTATCTGATTTATGCATCAGTGTGCGTTTTAATGATACTACTTTCAATGATAGTATATGGCAATGATATTTTGTATGTAAATTATAACGGTCAAAATAACCCTTATTCGAAGTTTTAAGAGGGTTTTAACTTAACTTTCTTTATCTATTTTCGTCTCTCACACACACACTATGTACTTCATTGATCAAAGTCGTATACTTTCACAATTGTATGATTAAAAGAAAAACAGTTATCAACATTTACAAATGAAAGTGGGTCAAACTGACCTATTCCGGTGTTACTGTGTTAGATAATACAATTGCCTGATTTTGTCGAAATTTTACTATTTTTAGGTGATTTTGTTAACGAAAAGATCCGGTCGTGTCTCATGTTCGAAGGAATATTCGAGAAATTAATAACCAAAAATCATAGATACTGATTTAAAATAATCACAATGATTACAAAAGGCCGGATATGATTTTAAAATAAATAAATGAAGAAATAAGCAATAAACCAACAATATTCCCGATTATAATAGCTGTTAATAACTTATTGATTTATATTTTTCGTTCCAAAATTTTATGCCTTTTTCATGTCCTGAAAAATCTTTAATCTATAATGAATAGTAAATAATATTATTTAATTAATTGATTTATTTTTAGCTGATTTTTTTCAATTTGTTTTCGTGGCTTTACAATACCAGGTTTTCAAAATTGAGAATTCTAGAAATGTTTCTGGGTTTGGTGGAGGAAAAAATAGACCAATTTTATGTAATGAATTACCAAAAACAATTGATAAAGATTTTGTCAGCACAAAAGAGTACAATTTACTATATTTTTACAATTTATTTTTCAAATATTAATTATTTCAAAAAAATATATAAAAAATATATTTTAGCAAACTATTTTTTAACACCACACTTTTTTTTGTTTTGCATTCTTATACTTTTTCTTCATTTTGGTCATTTTTGAGACATGATTCGGATTGTCATTTTCTTGGAGTTAGAAGCCGCAATTTAAAGGTTTGTTTCTTTTGTTGCAGAATATAGGAAGCTCCAAAAGTAATGGGAGGAAATTATTTTGTGTGCATATCTGACAAAATAAAAAAAAATGCAAAGTAAATGGTATCTGCCAACATACAGAAAATGTTCTGAATGGGATCACATTTGCAGTTGTTTTCTCTGCAAAGAGGGACAAACCGTTCATATGTTACATGAAATGCTCTTTTGACCATGTCTTTTGGTATTTCTTTAATGCTGCACTCGATCTTGTCTCTGAGCTCAGCAATGGTAGCATGTCTTGTGCGGTACATATGCTCCTTCAGGTAGTCCCAGAGGATGTAATCTCAGAACGAGGGGCCACTCCATTGGACCACCTCTACCGATCCACCGCTGAGGAAACCTTTGGTTAATCCAACTGCGTACTGAAGCTGCGTAATTGGCAGGAGCCCCGTCATGCTGGAAGGTAAGCCTCTTGTATCTCGCATAAGGTCACACTGCTTTTTGCAGCAGGTGTAGATAGACATCAGCATTGACTTGACCATCAAAGAAGTAGGGACCCAAACACACGCCGAATTTACTCCACACCACACCATAATTCCTTTTTGAGAGTTAAGAATCTGCTCATGATCGTGTGGATTCTTTGTAACCAACCAAACATTGCTGTGTCGGGACACTGCTTCAGATAGCTGAAACAAAGATTCGTCTGTCCACATTATTTGGTCAATTAAATGAGGGTCGGCGTCGAAGCTCTTCACAATCGCTTTGGAAAACTCTTATCGCCTATCAAAGTCGCAATCGCTGATTATTGGCACGTGTTGCGGACGGTAGGGCTTAAGATCAAGTTTCACAAGCAGGTGGTGGTAGCTCGTTCGTGGCAGTTTAAGAGCAGCTACCCCACGAGACACAGACGTAGAAGGATCTGCGGCGACCAACTTTTGAACTTGTTCGAGTCGTTCAGGCATTGTAGATGTAGCTTGGCGCCCTGACCTGGGTAGATCTTCAAAGCTTCCAGTCTGCTGACATCGCTCAAACACTGCCTTGATCGTCGTAAACTTATAAGGTGAGGTAGCAAAATGAAAATGACACTTTCTTCGTATCTCGTCATAATTCTAGAATTGTGCGTAGATGAGTACAATTTTAATTCTCTCCTCAAGGGAGCGTCGTGTCTAGATTTCATTCATCTGTAAATAAAGGAGAATAGTTAGTGTTAAAACGTAAATATGAATTTCCGCGAAATAAAATGCCTTTCTGGAGATAGAAAAAAACAAACATCCTCCAATTACTTTTGGAACACTCTACATTCTGCATCAGAAAAGTTCTATAAACGTAATTCAGTAGAAATCAGCAATTATTTTGTTTAATTTGAAAGATTAAAGGATTAATAAGCTTTATAATATTTTTATTTAACTGGTTTTAATTTAAACTTAATTTATTAATAACATGTATAATGGTGTATAAAATACTCCGTCTTTGAGTCATTATAGATAGCTGACATTAGGCCAGTCTCATTTATTTGATTGGACCTTTTTCTAATTTCCTTCCATTTACTGAACGTGTTTTCAATTGGATTTAGAAAAGGAGAACATGGATGCAATAGCTTTTAACGCACAATTCTAGAATTATGACGAGATACGAAGAAAGTGTCATTTTCATTTTGCTACCTCACCTTATAAGTTTACGACGATCAAGGCAGTGTTTGAGCGATCTCAGCAGACTGGTAGCTTTGAAGATCTACCCAGGTCAGGGCGCCAAGCTACATCTACAATGCCTGAACGACTCGAACAAGTTCAAAAGTTGGTCGCAGCAGATCCTTCTACGTCTGTGTCTCGTGGGGTAGCCTTCAAATTGAGATTCAAGCTTTACTTAAAATAATCTTATTTAGTCAACTATAAATATTTATTGTTTAGGTCAATTCAATGTTTTAGTAGATTTTAGAAATCACTAGATGGGAGAGGTAGCATGATTATAAGTTAATTTTAAGTATCTATAAATGATGTGTCAATATATTAGGTTGATACAAAAAACATTTCGTTTTTTAACCGTCAACTTTAAATGAACATAACTTTATTAGTCAAAATAAAAAAAACATTACATTGAACACATTGTTGCCAACGGGTAACAAGTTTTTTTATTCCAGTTTCATAAAATTCTGGAGTTATGGAGGCGAGGAAGTCGTCCAAGGCTCTTTCAGTATCTCCTTGGTTTCTGAAGCATTTTTCGTTTAATTCGTGCGGCACCCACTTGTCCAGCTTTTTCACATTCCCGATTTTCTTCAGATGGCGAACAACTGTTGATTGGAGAACGTTGAGTTCCTGAGCGACTTCCCTTGAACTTTTATGCGGGTCGGCATTGATTAACTTCTTCAAATGTTCGTCGTCAACTTGTGATGATCGACTACCGTGTTCTTCATCTTCAAGGATCTGGTTGCCACTACGAAAATTAGAAAACTTAGAAAACCAACGTTGTACTGTTCATAAATTAGTAGCATGTTGTCTAAATACATTGTTAATATGCCGAGCCGTTTCTGTCGCTTTTCGACCTAGTTTGAAATCGTAGAATAAAATTGTTCTCATTTCCTTCTTTTCTAACATTTCTAAAATAAAATAAATATACCTTAAATTAACAACAATAATGTCGTACTTAGTATCAAAATATAGAGTAAAGTTTAAGCTTTAAAGTAAATTTAAATATGAATCTATTTATTAATGATTTTCTAAATAATTCAAACAATGAATATTAATTACATTAAAAACGACATTTCTTTTGCATCAACCTAAAATGATTTTAATTGTTTATAAAGTTATATAAAGGTTTCTTTTACCATAGAAAAAGAAAATTTGTGATAAACAAGGTAAAAATGTTTTTAGTGTAGATTTTGGTTCGATTTTTTTTTCTAGTGTACTTTTGATAATTGTAATCTTTATTAATTAACATGCTGCTTTTAAATTGTTCATACCGGAAAATTAAACGCTTTGATCCCATATGAACATTCTAAAATTAATGTCAATTTTTGTAGACTGCAAACAGTTTCTTATCTACTGTCATTAAGTCCCATAATAATTCCTGATTCGGAAAATTCCACTCTGTCGTTATAGTAGTAATGAACTCTGTTTAGTTCATGTGTTCTGACCTTTCATCAAATATCTATCAACTGAGATCTTGACATTAATTCTTAGAATTGTTTTGCATCACCAAAATAAACTTATAGTGAAAATTAAATAAATTTATTACTGTATACATCCAGTTGAAAACTTGTTTTGAATTTTGTAATTGAAATAATTTTTGAGATTTTTATGATATTCATATTATTTTTATTAATTCTTTAGTTCATATGTGGATTATTTAAAGCATGCAATATTTTATTGGTCATACTGGCTAAGTTTAGCCATTGTATTCACAACCGGTGTATTTTGGATTACTCTGTTTTGTCTCGGGTATATGATACTGGCGTTTATTTATTTATGGATGGGACAAAATATAATGCTCAGAAAGAGAAGCAATCTCATTGCATCGTAATAATTTTTAAATATTAAAATATATTTATTAGTTATTTGTTAGATGGAATGTTATCATATACTACAATTTCTTTGTAATACTATCAAAATGTACCCTTCAATTGATAGGATGTGTTTATATGGATCAAATCATTAACAGGAAATTTTGCTGGATGATACCCTTGTTTGGTGTGCAATGCATTAATCCGATGTCCTGGGATATTATTAATACAGCTGGCAGTCACCGTAAATTATTTATTAAACTGAGTTCTTACATATACTATTAGTTATTTGTTTTAGTTTATAATTGGTAGACTGCCTATAATATTCCTATATTTGTCTTCCTGTAAAATAATTCTTGTTTCTTAAGTCGTTTTAAATTGAAAAAAAAATATAAAGCTATTTTAAAGATATTTTCAAAAATTATAATTTCTTGATTATTTAAATCTAATTGCGGTTAAATTAGTATTAAAATAATTTAATATTTAAAAAATTAAACATTCCTATATTCAATGAGTTAATCAGTAACTTTAATTCAACTTTGAGGAAAATCTATGGAAAAATAAAATATAAATCTAAATAATAATTGATTTATTTATAATATTTGTAAATATTTTTTTATTATATCATAATTTATTATTTTTATTGAAAACTTGGAGATTTTAAATTAATTAAACAATTAGTTGACAAACAATGCTCTTCGGTTGACAGTGGCCTTCACTGGGATGTAACATGCTTTCTTTTTATCATCCTTCAAAGAAAAATCTTTATGACCAAAAATTTTTGTCATGTTGTTTTGGATCTGAACGTTCAAAATCGTTTTGCATCTCGGTGATTAATGCTAAATGATTTCGAAAATTCATTAATGCTCATTTAGAGGTGCTTATTTAATCAATAGAAAAATGATGGCTACAATTCGTGAACAACAAATCAAAGAAGAATGCATTTTAGATAAAATTAAAAAGAAAATTGATAAAATTATTCAACGTCAAGCTCAGCATGGAAAACCAGAACTGAATGAGCATTACTTAGGTAATCAATGTATTAATTGATATTTATTTTTCGATTAACTATTTATACAATCGAGTTGTATAAAGTACATTTTTCGTATCAAATTTGTAAATAACAAGTGGTTGATGTACGACAGCGATGCCCAAACTACGGCCCGCGGGCCAAATCTGGCCCGCCAGCTTAAATTCTTTGGCCCTCGAAGCCTTTAATAAATCATGTAATTTTATACAAAAAAAAAATTAATTATTTTTCAAAACTTAACGAAAAAAAAATTTTTTTACCATTTTTTTT
>MQRK01104578.1:215-11263 GCA_001938485.1 Girardia tigrina
AATTAATAATTCAATTATTAATTCTGTAAATAATACAAATCGATTTATAACACTTAAATATTTCAAATATTTCATTATCAATTTTTCCATTGAATAATACACATAATTGTTGTGGTACACAACACGTCATAACGCGCATTGTTGTAGGACTGGAGAGTCCCGCAATGGCAGATAACGTGTGGTAATGTTTCTTGGGGATCTTGACATCGGCGACAAAACGCCACGTTGCCAAACCGACAACCAATTTGAATGTTACAAGATCGGCTCCTATGGATGAATTCCTACTCATAATTAGATACATGTGTGTTATACACAACAGAGGTTGAATAATTGGACATACTCAGGGTTTCAGCTGACCGACCCGCACTGTCCTAATGGTTCAAGGTTGCAAAATAATGGTGAGACAAACATTTCCTGAGAAAGGCGGCCATTTTATCTTGATCAAATGAACAAATGGTAGAGGCAAACTGAAAGTCACTGTTGTATAGAGGATAATAATTATAAAGTCATGATGTCTATCCCCAAACCGGAAAGTAATGCCATAGCTTTTGAGGTAAAATATGGCATGTTGTATTTTATTCCACCAATATCTACAAGCTCCAGATGCATAATCCGTTTTTATTCGTGTCGTAATATCAGGCCAAGATGTCTTTCTAGAGGCGTGTTGAAGAGTTACTCGAACAGTTTCCCTGATAAAAAAACATTTAACGAGTTAAGGAGGTAGAATGTGTGGATAACAGATTGGATAAAATATTCATCCATAGTGGATGTAAGATCAACACCACCATGACATCTCATGGTATAAATATACGAGTTCATGCCAGATTCAGAAAGACTAAGGAGTTTTCTATGTTCTTTACGAACAACAATATACCAACCATTTTCACGTAGTAATCTGTGGAAACGGGATGTAAGTATTCCTGAAGTAAAAGACCATTTTTGGATGGAAAAAATCTGATAGGCCTGTAACTTCTGGGATGGAGAGATGCCTGACTGACTGATATGGGAAAGCTCTTGTAATACCTCCTGAATAACTTACTCTGGGCTGTGACGAAGTGGTCTGGAAATGAAGCTTCCTAAGTATACATACCATTCATCAGCCTTAAGGTGAGGAATAAATTCATTGTCAAGCATAAAGAAGTTATCATCTTTATATGAAAGTCCATGTAYGCACATTTTGGTCTGCAGAAGGACATCTCTGTAAGTTTTATGCATTAAGAGGCACAAGTCACAAGATTGTGCAGAGATATATGTGATAACCAAAAGAGAACAAGGTCAGCCGCATATGCCATGCACGTAATAGTGTTCTCTCTAAGCTTCACGGGGAAGTAACAACGAAGGAAGTCAAGCTTATTGAGAATAAGATTGATCCAAATATTAAAAAGTAACATGGATAGCGAGTAACCCTATCGAATACCAACGGTAACAGCAAGTCTCTCAGTAGCTTCACCTTCACAAATAATACGAGTATCACAATCGCTATAAAGTTCACGGGGGAGGTCAACTGATGGAGAGAGAAGATTCATTCTACTTAAAACAAAGAAGACATAGTCAATAGAAATCGTATTAAATGCCGCTGCAATATCCATAAAGGCCAGATGAAGTTTTTGGTATTTTTCATTGACAAAGTGATCAATGAAAACCAGCAACAGAAAATTGTGTTCAGCACAACCATCAACAGGTCCAAGACTTTTTTGTAACAGATGGACTAAATTATTATCTGAAACCCAATCTTTCATCTGTCAACACAGGAGAGTGGTGAACAACTTATAAAGGTATTCTTTGTAAGGCACTGCCTCTCGAAGAACATGGAAATTGGTATTCACCATCCTTGCCACGTTTTGATATCATAAGAGTGTCAAATGTCTTCCACTCTGCCGGGACCGTACCTGTTTCACTAATTTTCCAGAAGATTTTCTCACAGATAATACCTTCAGGGTGTACATACAAAATATCTTGGTAAGAAATGCCACTCTGACCATGGGAAGATTTATCTTTAGAAGAAAACTTTAGACAGGAGAGCTTAGCTTCCGAGAGATATGGGGAATCTCTTCTAAGAGGGTCATACCAAGTAGCGAAGGATAAGTGACATATGAAGGAGAATCCAGTGACATCCAGCCACCAAGATGGGACTATAATCTATGAGGAATGGGTAGGTATATCAAAGGGTTTCCGATCATTGATAGCTAGTCGAGCAGTTTCAGCAGCAATAGAAGCGAATTGGGAATGACAGAGAAAGGAAACTAGAAATCAATCAATGTCAAAACCGGAATGGGAGAGACATGAAAGTTCATTGGATATTGGCGGAATGGTGCCAGCAAGATGGATAAGATCAGGAATACCGGCATCATTCGGAGCCACAAATCGTCATGCAAATTCTTGTACACCGAGAAGTGAAGTCTCTTTCGGTATAACTCTGAGACTGATTGGCTGAATTCCAAGATTTTTGGTGTTAGAGACAGTAGTATTACCAATTCTATGGATTTGTTGAATGTACTGGTGGTTATAGTCTCATTTGACGCCCCTCTAGCAATATTATCAGCAACAAGTTTGCAAAAGTTTAGAATATATTTTTCCCTTTTGGCCATTTTGTTGATAAATTTGGCTGACAGAGAGAGACGAGTGGTAGGACGATTAGTGAAGTGGTTCAGATTCAGAATCAGAGGGCATTTCCGATATAGGAGGGGTAGATGAAGGTATAGGGACTGGAGCCAAGGGAGTCACAAATGTATTAGCGGAAAAATCGGTGACATGGGTTGAAATATTTGGCATGAGGACTGGAGTGAAGGGAGGCGTGATACCAAAGCCAGGAAAAACGTGGTGCGATCACTAAGTCCTTAGACTCGTTGATAAATAAGATTATTACATATATGCCCTTGATACTATAAGTAGATGAGCTATCATTGGTTACATATATGACTCACAAGACCCAACCTGTGTGTGTGAGTGGTGCGTACAGTCATTATTTCAGTTTTTACTGTAGACATGGACAGTAATTTCGAATATCGCAGCGTAATAAAATTTCTGCTCCGGTGCAATACTAAAAGCTGCGAAATTTTGCAGCAGTTGCAGGAAGCTTACGGTGAACAGTGCCCATTACTTGCAACAGTGTATAATTGGATCAGAAACTGTAAACATGGCCGACAATCCGTTTTCGGTGCTGAGAGATCAGGACGACCGTGTGAAATTTTAACCGGGAAAAGTGATTTGTGCATGAAGATCGTGTCGAAAGAGAGACGAATAAGCATCCGTGAACTTGCACAGCGTCTATACATCAGCTATCATTCTACATATGATATTCTGCAATCATTTGGAGTTCGCAAACTGTGTTCACGTTTTGTTCCCCGATTCCTATCCAGTGAAATGTGCGACAAATGTTTGCCGTGCTGCATTGCCAATTTGGAGTTGCTTCGCAGTCATGGTGATCACTTCATCAACAACATCGTTACACAAGATGAAACCCCGGTGAGCTTGTATGTGCCTGAGAGCAAGCGTCAATCTTCTGAGTGGTGCTTCCCTGTGAAAGTGCTCCCCGAAAACTTCGAAGCGGCACCTTGCACATGCGAGCAGCAATACTGACTGTGTTCTGGAATTCCAATGGCATTATTAAAATTGATTTCCTTGAGAAAGGACTGACAATGAATAATGAGTATTATGTTGAATTACATCGCGATGTGAGAAAGTCTCGTAGGAAGCCAAGAGGGATCCAATTGTGGCTCCTTCAATACAATGCATCCATTCACACTTCGCGAGCAACTTTGACTACTGTGGATGACTGCGGCTTTCAGTTGGTTTCCAACCCCCCCTATAGCCCTGACCTAGCCCCAAGTGATTTTGCGTTGTTTAAACACCTAAAGAAACATTAGATACCACTTTCATTCAGTTGATGTCCTCAAAGAGAAAGTCCTTGATATTCTCAATTCTTTGCCTCTCAATTTTTACAAAAATGCATTCTCTGAGCTTGTTACTCGCTGGCGCAAGTGTGTTGAGGTATACGGTTCATACATTGAGAAATGATTTACTTTGATTTCATGTACAGATTCTGAAAAAATAAAGTTGATTGGACTTTGCTTTCTTGTCGAGTCTAAGGACTTATGGATCGCACCACGTAGGTCCTCATTATTAGAGGGAATATTTAAGTCATTAGCAAGAACTTCGGAGAGAGAGATATATGAAGAGTTCTGAGTGAGAGGAATGTCATCAATATCAGTATTATTCCAGTTACCATTTTCCAAGTCAGTATTACATGGACTCCGCATTCTTATACTAAAAAATCATAAAAGAAATTACGAGTTACAACTTGAGGATGGTAACATTTCTATAAAAAAATTGAATGACTTAAGCTGTTTAAATCATGGGTGTATGAGAAATATTTGATGTGTTTGAATGTTGCTTATTGATTTTGGTTGTGTCTCTCCTACTCAGATGACTGTTTTATATTTTAATTCTTATAATCTGAAACTAATTTAATTTAAGTTGAATTTTAATGTCTAAATTTATTTTTACTATCATTTCAAATCTCAAATGCATTAATCAATTAAATATATTTAAAAATAATTAAAATTCATTTTAATTTTAACTAATAAAATTTATATTTTTTAAATAACCCAATATCAAATTCAGATAATTTGAAATTAGAATCATAAATCAATTGAATCATGCAAACCGAAGAAAGTTTTCTTAAATTCTGAAGACAAATAAATAAATAATAGTTATAATAATAGATTCAAAAATTATATTAGTGTTCTTAGTACTCAAATCATACCTTTGTTATTACTGAAAAATAAAATTTCTAGAAATAAATTCTATAAAAATTTGAATTTAACCCTTTTTAGTAATGCTAATGTGAATTAAGAAATCTTTTATCAAAAACTAAATTTCTTGAAATTTTATTTTTCAAATTTAATTAAGTGAAAATTAACACTTGTGATTTCTGTTTTAAAATGCAAATTCAAACTTCAGTGAATTAAGAACTACATCACATCCGCACATTCATTTATCACTTAATCGAAATAGAAAAATTGATTAAAGCTACAAGATATATACTTATACAACATTCAGTCATTAATTGCTGTCTCGGTCATAAATATTTATCAAACGATTGTTTCTGGAATGGTTAACTGACAACTGATTTTCAGCGTTGATAAAGTTATAAAATAAGAATTTACTTTAGTAATAAAACATTTATCAAATATTATTATTTTATCCCGATCTAGAAAGAAATTTTTAAAAATGAACACTTCAATTCCTCACACGATATCACTTCTTCAACTAAGGTTTTGGAATGAAATTCTCATCTCAAAATTCATTCCAATCATGGATAGATGAGGAGATCAATGTTCAAAAATATATTTAATTAGATATTGTTAAATCCAGACTCAAACATAATATTCTTTACAACTAAAAGAAGTTTTAAGAAAAGTTTAAAATTTCAAAGCTAATTCAACGCTTATTAAAAAAAATACAATGATGAACTACAATTAAAAATCACATTAAAAAAATACCAATCTAGTGAAGCCTTAAATTCAAATCTAATTAAAAAATTTCAATTTAAAAATATTTATTCAGCAATCGGTTCTTCGGTTTTCAACTGTCGCTTTTTCAATATTGGATTGTTTGATTTGGATAAAGTCTTTAACTTAACTCCATGATCTACTCTCATTGTCTCTAATGCCTTTCCAAAATCGTCCTAAATATTTATATTCTCTTAATATGTTACTTAAACTTTTGATCATTAAAAAAATAGAAGTATATACAACTTTAGAAAATAAAACATAAAGAATATTTGTTACAAATTGATAAAGAATATATATATATATATATATATATATATATATATTTAATTTTTTTAAAAATAAAAATCAAAGGGAGAAAAATTTATTATATATTTATAAAAATTATTTGAAATTGGTTTTTTTAAAAGGAAAAATTTTAATTATTAAATTGTAAAAAAAATTGTTCGATTCTGGAAAAAAACCAGTTAAAAAATGTTAGTTGTTTAAATTATCAAAAAATAAACAGTTTCGATTTGTTGTCGTTTTGATAATAATGCAAATGATTGATTATAATTTGTTATTTACGAATATCGATGACAAAAATAAAATTGAATTAATTCCAAGGACGGATTATAAAAATTTTGGAAAAGTGAGTATTCAGGAGTTTGGAAAAAATCGATATGTCAAATTTTCATCGGGAATCAAATTAATGATGTTGAATTAACAATCGCTGCCGCTTTCTTTAGATGTTATCGAACGTTTTCGACCCGAATTTTTCATCTAAATATCGATTCACAATCAGCTGAGTGTCAATCTCCAAACAACGGAAATTCATGTCAATATTTTTCAAAAAAATCTAAATTCACCAAAAATTCGAAATTTGACTCCGATGAAGATATTGACCGCGGTTTCGATATCGATGAACTTAACGACCTTGACTTTGCGAACGTGAATGACCACAACGAGGACATTGTTGACTTAAATTACACCAACGACGTCGATTTCAATAAGGATTTCACAACGTTATCGTTCAAGTTGAACACGTTACGATACGACAAGATCATCACGCATTGTCTCAAGATCTCACGAGTAACATTCAAGAAGTTATATTTGAGCAGTAGAGTAAATGTATACGGGTCTCTGTTGAAAAAGAATAGTGCGAAGGTGTCGTACGGAGAGTTGTTTGAATTATCGATTGAATAGAAAATAAAACGAATTCGAATTTGTCGAACAAAAATGAGTGAATCTAATTACATTATCGCAAGTATGAAAAGCTCGGATGTGCCGATTCAACCGGTGATTCTCGTCAAGTCTCTGAACGATATGTGTTCGCAATTCGCTGCCACAACACTGACCGCATCGATTGATACAGTAGGCAGATCGTTCACCGTGAATTCCGACAAAAGCGAACCGATCCGCCGAGGAACAAAATCGAGCACAAAAGATGCAATACCAATATTTGTTAAATCAAGAATTTGTAATTTTATAAATTTAATTTATTGTGAAAGGGACGTACGAAGTATCCTACAATGATGTCAATATCCCAATGTTAATATTGTTATAAACTATTATGATATGAAAATGCGATAGAAGCAATAAAATTGGCGGATGTACATTTTCCAGACTATGCGTTGTTTAATACAAAAATTTAATACCACTGGTTCTGTCAAGGATTAACAACCCAGTTGTAGTCTAAGTTTGTATAACAAATAAGAGTTTCAACATCTATTTTTCAAATTCTAAGTCAACTTACCATTTTTCATGTAAATTAGTCAATTGTTTACAATTTTTATTACTTATTAAAAGACCGCATCGTATAAGAACTAAAGGACGACTTTCCTGCTTAGAAGCATGCGAAATATTTCAAAACGTGTGAAGTTTATTCTACATCTGTCGATTAAATGATGTGATATTTCGTTATTAGATCCTACTATTTGATCCTAAACGGTTCATACTTAAACATATTTCAGAATTGACTCTGGTTACAAGTGGTGGAAAATTTTCAGATAAAAGTTCTTTTTTCGGTAGATGGGGACTGTCACAGAATTCATTAGAAGTACATAAGTGGTTAATGACAATTTTCCTGGCACATGGTCTTTGACACATTCAAAAAATCATTAATTTAAAATTAATTACAGAAAGATGTTTCGGCTTTATCAGCCGTTCTCCCATATTCCTCGATTAGTTCTTCATCTATCATAAAACAGACCAACGTTTTTCAATTATTTTTTTGGTTTTTTCGAAAAATTGAAATAATGATTAAACTGCGTTATAAATCGATCGAGATCATCACAACGTCAGAACATCATCAGTAAAAGATGATCTCTAATAGAATTTGACGTGCTCGATGTTAACTGGGTTAACCAGATTATTTTTATCTTACATTTAAAATTAAAAATTATGAATTGTTTTCAAAGATTTATTAATTATCCAAAAATACAATTATTTAAAAAAATTATTAAAAAATAATTAAATATAATTTTTTAATATTTAATTTTCTCAAACTCATTACACACTGATTTTATCCAGTAGAAACGAATGTTTTGTAGTTTCTTTTATTTTATTACACCCAAGTAAAAATGAAACTACAAATAATTTTTGAACTAGTTGTAAAGTGTGGTTGAAAATTCAAAATAATACGCTAAAATGATTTTGTTGTAAAATTCACTATCTTTTCAAAAAAGAATAAAAATAAACATTATTTTTCTGCTAGCTTAAGAATATTAACTCACGTGAAGCCAGAAAACAGAATTTACTGAAGTATCCAATAATTTAATCAGGTATGATCACTAAAGCAAAGAATTCCCAATATTCATATTCTACGTCATCAGCTGTCTATACTTTAAAACCAAGCAAAAAGTAAGCCCTTGATCAAAATAAATAAAAATCTGATGGGGGTAGGATCGGACTATAATCGAGGTGGAGGAACTGTTCGAATTTCAGATCTTGGATGTTGTATTTTGCTTTTGCAATTTGAGAAGAATCATTTTCATGAAACAAGAACATTAATTTTCAATTGATGATTGCTTGATATTAGGTTGATGCATAAGTTTTTAGCCTATTTTTAATACTTTTATCAAAGAATTTCTAAATTAACTACAAAATATTAATCGGTGAAGTATTCGCCGTTACAATCAATTACTTTCTGCTATCTTTCCGGTAATTTTCTAATTCCATCGATGAAAAATTTTTCTGGTTTCGATACCATGAATTCATCGATGCAATTTCGCACATCACTTACTTGTTTAAATCGCTTACCAGCCAGAGTATGTTGTAGAGAGTGAAACAAATGAAAATCGGAGAATACACCGGATGCGGTAAAACCTCCCATCCCAGTTCCAAAATTTTATTCTTCGTCGATTTCGCAACATGTGGTGTAGCGTTATCGTGGAGTAGGATGTTTATTTTCATCGAAAGTCCATGTTGCGGCCGCAATTCTTTGATTTTTTCGCTCAGTTTTAACAAATGTCCACTGTAGCGTTGTGCTGTGATTGTTTCTCCGGGTTTAAGTAACTCATAATAGAGGACTCCCTTCATGTCCCACCATATGCAGAGCAACAGTTTCTTGCTATGAAGATTAGGTTTTGGCGTTGAAGTTGAAGGTTGAGCCGCATCTATCCATGATCTTTTACGCAGTGGGTTTTCGTAATACACCCATTTTTCGTCCCCGGTGACAATTCTCCACAAAATCGATTTACGGCGGTGACGTGAAAGAAGTGCAATGCACAAATTTAGTATTTGTGCAATATTTGCATGTGATAACTGGTGCGGAATTCAATGTCAAACTTTCAAAACTTTTCCCATTGCCGTAAGTCTTCGTTGCACCGTTGATTGATCGATTTCGAGGATCTTAGCCATATCTCTTGTCACCAGGGTGGAATCCTCTTGAAGCAATGCCTTCAATTCCGAATCTTCAGTTTCTTTAGGTCTTCCGCTTCCCTGCTTGTCCTCTAGGTCGTACTCACCATTTCTGAACTTCTTGAACCAGTTCTTGACCGTGGCATATGAAACAGTTCCAGCTCCATAGGCTTGCGTAATTTGATCTAATGTTTCGGCGGTTTTTTTCCTAAATTAAACATGAAAAGCATGCAATGTCGAAGATGAATTTTGTTCATTTTTATGTTAAAAAAGAAAATATGGTAAAAAAAAACGATTAAAAACTACCTATCTATAAGTAACTTTTCTTATAGAGATGTAGTTTTCTCTGTCCAAAATAACTCCTTCTAGAGAGGTTTTACTGTAAATCAATTATAATAATAGTAATTATTTGTGTTTTCTGTATATGAAATTAATTTCTAAAATATAATTTTAATTTACTCTCATCATGAGAAGAGATTCTGGATCTGCTTTGAAATTCTCTGTGGTTGCCAGTGGTGTTTGAGGCACTTGTTGATACTGATTTATCCATGGATGGCTCATGACCTGATCTATTGTTAGACGTTTTTCTGGATCAGTAACGAGCAGACTTCTGATAAGGTCCTTTGCTAAATAAAATTTTATAATTCAAAATTTACATTTGAAAATTAATTGATTTAAATCACAATCTTTTCACGATAATAAAAATAATACATACAACATTTCATTATTAAAATATTTGACTTTGAAGTGAAACTTGAAATCTTTATTCATAACATATTCTAAAAGTAGTATATAAAATTATTCAATAATCGCAAAATCAAAATGTTATTTTATTTATATAGTATTTGTTTCAGTAATATATAGATTCACAATAATGTTAAAAATGAAAGAATAACTTTTAGTGAATTTTAAAATAATTTAATAAGTCCAAAAAATTAAATCATACTAATATGTGTGCTTTAAATCAAAATTAAAATCAATAATATTATTCTATTATTAGTCACAAAGTATGAGAGAAATATATAATATTGCTTTCAATATCTGTTACCATTTATTAGCCTTAAAATTAATTAATGATTGTTACTTTCTCAATTATATATGGACTTGAACTTTAAATCAGACAACGCATTTTGAGATTCTTTAATTTTCTTTCAATAGGTCATATTTTATCTTAATTGTGTGTAAATATTAAAATATAAATAAATTTAAAAATAATTTAACAAAAATTTTAAATATTACTTTATTTATTTTCAAAAATTAGGTAAAACAAAATAATTATAACCAATTCCATACTCACAAGCCAATCGTTTATAGTTAAAAATTATCATTCGAGAACACAGTGTTTTATCTATTGCTTCGTACTTTATAAGGTAACGGAAACATGTGATTATATTTACAATCGCCATCAAAACCATCAATTTCTTAGAAGACAATAAAATTCTAAATTCGATCCATTTAATTTCATTCTCCACATTGAATCCAAAACAATCTACAATTAACTGAAAGGATCGAATGCTATTCTAAGAAAACGATAAACAGAGAAAAACAATATTTGTTTTCTATTTAGATAGAAATGAATTTAGAAAATAACGAGTTTGATTTATAAATGAAATTCAGAACAAAATGTATTTTCTGAGATCGATTGTCCAGTATTGACAAAATGTGTTCTACGGAGGGTAACCAGCTTTAAAGATG